>WEIT01013553.1:4367-15011 GCA_013389985.1 Dryoscopus gambensis | reverse complement strand
GTGGTATTTTTAGTCCCCCAAAAAACACGTTGTTGTGAATGTGTCAGTTTAATGGTTTTTTGAAGAACTTAAATGAAGAAAAACACAGCACCGCAGTTACTAAGTGTAGTGAGTCATTCTGAATAAAATAGCAGGTTATTTCTGCAAACTTAATCCCACAGAACTTCTACTGACAGCAGCAAGTATTTTTGCAGAAGCTACATTTATTTAGCTTTCTAACCCTTTTTTCATGCATTTAAGACCCGTTTTTTCCTCTGTTTTGTGCGTATATTTGGTAGTGCTAATGTCTTACTTTAATCTGCATTTAATAGTCACTGTTTTAGACTTTAAATAGTGCATTTCTCTTATAAGATGTACTTGCCTCTGATTTTTTCTTCTCTGATAGTAATTTTTACATATCTGATTTATTTTTTTCAAGGATACTGTTTCTACACCTTGTGGGTTTTGTCTCAGTACTAAACCAGTCTCATCAATTCTTATGATGTAGACTGTTCCCGTCTGGTCACGGTTTCTGTTTCACTGCAAATGTTGAAAGTTAACATGCTCTTCAAAATGACAATATAATTATTGTAGAGATGGCTACTACAGTACAACTTTGGGTTGGACATGGTATCCATGTGGCATGTTCAAACTCTAGAATTCACTTTTCAGGTTTTAGAGTTTTCTGGTTTGTATGAAAATTTTATTTTCTAACCCATGACTGAAATTAACTTGCCAAATATGAAGTGGGCAAAAACTCAGTTCAGAGTCAGCATATGTTTGTGTCTATAGCCCTTTTTTGCGCACAGACATCTCAGATTTCTCGTAGAAGTTAATCATGGCACTTGAAAGGATGCTCCTGATATTCTCATAGGATATTCTCATTCATTATCTCATAGGATAATGAACAAAGGGCTCAGGTGGAGGTCTCTGCAAAGGGAGAGAAAGTACAGGAAAGGAGACTAAAAGAGATGAGAGGGAAAGCAAAAACAAGAGGATAAGAAAGAAGTGAATGAAAAGATTGAAGTAGTCCTTCAATAAGAATATGTTTTCCACTTGTAGATGTTGAATCTGATATATGCTACCAAACAACTAATTAGCATGACTAAAAGAGTTAAGAACCAGTCCTTTTATTTACAGTATGTGGATGGGTGTTTGTACCTGTCTGGTGAAATAGAACAACAGAAATTCCTCCAGTGATCATGAGCTTCAGGAATAAGGCTTTGATTATTCATGGAACAATAGGGTAGCTTAGGTTTGACAGGACCTCTGGCAGTCAATCCAGTTCAACACTGGGTTGAAAACATGTCCAACAAGAATGGGTTATTTTGGGCTGTGTATTCAGGCTGTATCTCTGAGGATGGAGATTGTAGCTCTGGGCAGCCTGGTACAATACTGGACTGTCATTACCCCTGTCTGGACTTGCTCCAGTATATTAATACCTTTCTTGAGGCATGAAGCCCAAAAGTGGACACAATGATTTAGGTTCAGGCTCAGAAGTGCTGAGCAGTTACTTCTCTTGGCCTGGTGATAACACATTGATAATGCTGCCCTGGGTGATTGACCTTTCCTGCAGGGATAAATTGACACTCAAAGGCTGACTAACACTGAAAGGATTCTCCAGTTCCTTGTCTGCAAATCTGTTTTCTAGCCAGTCTATGCCATTGCACAAGGTTATTCCAACCCAGATGGAAGACTCCACAGTTACTTCTGTTGAACTCCCTAAGGTTCCTAATGTCAGCCCATTTCTCAAGTCCATCAAGGAATAGCTGAATGTGGTCCTGCTCTCCAAAGTATTGATTGCTCCCTCCAATTTGACTTCACTTGGTAGTTTGCTGGAGTGCACTCTGTCCCATCATCCAGGTTGTTTAATAAAGACAATAAATAGTGTTCATCCCAGTGTGGATCCCTGAGGGAAGCTGCTAGAAAGTGGTTGCCATTGAAGTTGCTGCTGCTGATCAGAACCCTTGGACTCCACTGCTGCCAGATTCCCTCAAATCTGCTTGTACAGTGCATATCTTCCCTGCTTTTCCTAAAGCACTGAAAAGGAAACCAAGTCAAAGGCCATCCTAGAGTCAGAGTGTACAACATTTGCCATCTTCCCCTTCCTTATCCACAGCACCAGTCACTCCTGGTAAATCCATAGGGGATATTAGCAGCTGCCTTGTCCATCATGTAGCTGGCAATGCCTTCTAGGAGCTTTGCTCTTTAACTTTCCCAGGGATAGAGGTGAGGTGTGTAGCTAAGTGGATCCTCTTCTTGCCCTCCTTGAAGATGCGTGTGACATTTGCAATTATCCAGTCATCAGGAACCTGCACTAATCACCATGATGCTTCAGTGAGGTAGCATTGGCAACCTCCCTCAGAACCCTGAGGTACAACCTATCTGTCCTTTCACCTCCTGTGTGATCAGTTGCGCTCAAGAGCCTCCAAAATGTCTTCCTTTACAGCAGGTGTTGCTCCAGTCCTACAGGAGGCTCAAGGACCTCCTGCAAGGCCTGAGGGCAAAACTAGCCAGTGAAAACTGACCCGAAAAAGGTACTGAGTGCCCTGGCTTTTTTCTTGCCCTTTGTCACTGGGTCCCTTTCTTCACCAGTGGGTCCACATTTTCCTTAACCGTCCTTTTGTTGTCCTTTACTATGTCAGCCATATTCTAGTATTGTTATGTGGATAATTTTTCTGACAGACCTGCTGTAGATAAGCAACATTTCCATATAGATATTCTAAAAGAAGGCATAAGTAAACTACTGAAAATTCTGAAGGCAACAAAAAATATTAAAGCAAATTTTTGAAGTAGAGAGTTGTGTAAAGAAAGTTGAGAGTGAAAGTTTGAAATTAATCAGAATGAATTTTCACACAGTGTAATTGCCTGTACAAATGAGTTTCACACAGTATTTTGAAGGGCACCAGTTCTGACATTTTAAAAAATGATACCTGAATGGATATTTGGGTAATACCTATTTATATTAGATGTGAACTCTGTCTGAAAAACAAACACTGAAGCCTTTAGGAGCATATTTCTGTGGTGCCTAAGAACTTACTGTTTTAGGAGAAAAGGCCCATCACTAAGTTTCCTCCAGCTCCTCTAAGCTGTTGAGTACTGTCAGGCACTGGACTTTGAATCAAGCTGATCACTACTCTGGACTGGGGTGGTGCTTTCTGTGGTCTCTGTTGACATAAATGGTGAATACTAACATTTAGGGAACCTGTTAGGATTCTCTAATCTCTTCTTAAAATGCACTTGCAGTCTTGGGAAATTCCTTTTTGTACTTTCCCATCTTATGATTGAGTGCACTCTTGCATGTGAAATCTCTGTGTCTGAGTCACTGTTTGTCACAGGATCAAGAAAACCTGAAAAGCATGCCACAATTGTGATATTCTTTCAGTTAATTTGGTCAGAGTAGAAAGAAATAATTGAAAAATAGTTTTCTAAGAAGAGAAGAAATTTTTTTTTCTTTGTTTTTCTTCTGTCTTCACTTATAAAACTTGATTTATTCAGTAAATATTGTCTACAACAGAATAACTTCAGATGAAGAGTAATTTTTTATGTTGCTTTCTTATAGCATTGCAACTCTTACAACTTAAATAATTTCAGTTTATTTGAGGAATGTGTTGTGTGTTTATACAGGTGTGTTTTGTTTGTGTGAAAAGGATTATGTGCAATATTGAACATTTTTTACTGATTTCTGAGTTAGCATTCCATGTACATTCAAGTGCATCTGACTGTGTGTCAAATGGATGGTACTAAAAATGTTTCTATAATTAAACTGTAAAGTCTTTGGAAGCTTTTCAGTAAGCTGAGCATCAAATATAACAAACAAAATGATAGCAAAATGCTCTTAAGCCACAGCCCATTAAGTAAGTAAAAATAATATTTGAAGGGCTTTTTTTTCTTTCATAGCTATGGGTGTTGCCTTTGGCAGTTATTCAGGAAATGTAAGTTTTAATATTCAGTCCATCATTTCACATAGATTACTGCTATCAGTAGTTTCTCTGGAAGGGAAATGTATTTTTGAGTGAACAGTTCAAGTTACTGAGGTCCTGATCTGGGCTGTTTGTGGAATTCCTGCTGGGTACAGAAAGATGCCTTTCATGTAAAGGCCTGTGGGAACTGCAACTCTTGATAGTTTTGATAATCAGTGAAAAATCTCCCTGTGCCTGTGGGACACAGGACAGCGCAGTGCTACGGCTGAGGATTCACCTGGGACTGACGGCACTTTGCTGGTGGCCTCCCCTGCCTGCAGCCTCCACAGCTCCTCCCATGCAGCAAACTGTGTCTACCTGAAGTGACCTTTTTAAATTCACCTTCTCCATCCTAGGAAGTATTTTTCTTCTAGAATCTCCCATACCCATGCCTTTGGCATTGGTTCTTCTGTGACCTCCCCTGTGTTCTTTAAGACATGGTTTAGTTTTCTGTATGTTTTACAGTGAGGAAAATGGGCTTTGTATCTGTGTGTCTGAATGAAATGCACTAGTTCATGTTCACAAGATCGGTCTAGGCATCTGGTTATTGTAAGAAGTGCTTGAAGTCTTAGATTCCATGACACTCCTTCCAATGACGGTTTAAAAACTTTAAAAACATCTTGTGTTGTTATTAAGATGAGGACCCTAAAGGAAGTTTTATTTGTAGGGCCAGGAAGTCATTGGAAAAGGGAAATTAAATCAAACTGTCAATATTCCCATCTTAGATACTGTACTCTATTGGCAATCCTTTAACACCTTAAGTCTGGGTAAATACCAGGAGCGTACCTTTATAAGTGAAGTGGTTTCCTTAACCTTTTGGGAAAGGTAAAATTCTTACCATTTGTCCATTTGAATCAAAGAAGTTTTGTTCTGATGCAGGAGATTACTGCTGTTCTTGTGGTGTGCTGTGCTTTATAGGAAGAATCTGCTGTTATATGAAATATGTTGCCTTCTCTTCTGCCTCGAGTCCTAAACGTTTGGAAATAAACTACTTTTTGTCACTTGTTCTTATTTGCTAATGAATCTATTACCTTGAATACCATGAGTTATCTAGTGTCGGTGTCCAAGGAAGACCTTTGTTTGCAAGGTGGTGTAACATTTTGATTGTGATGTACTTAGAATTAACGCCTTTTGATTGTTTGACACAACTGTTGCTAGTATCATTCTTATAACCATCTGTATCTTTCTTTTTGCAGCTTGGGTCCTGTGTTTGCGCTGTTTGTTCCATTTTATTTCTCCATTCCCAGAGTTCAGGTGACACAAGTATTGGGACACTTTTCTATCACAAACAAGTCTCTGGTCTACATACTGGGTTTACAGGTATGGTATGTACTTGCTTGTTCATCTTTTAATAAACTAATAATGTAGTAGTTAGTATTTCTGTATGTTTGTTTGCATGATTCAGCATACATTTAGCTAGTAACTGTCCCATCAGCTAAAACACAGAGAAACATGTGTTTCTAGTATGCTGAAGTGGTGAGCAAGTGATCTGTTCTTACCTTGTCTTACATGGGAAAATATAGTAGACAATTCTACAGTTATTTTTTTTGGTCAGTAAAGTGAAATAGATGAAAAGAGTTTAAAACAGAACCTGATCCTAAATCATATGTATCTTTCACCTTTCTAGTTTGCTTATATTCTTGAATTTGTTTATTTTTTCCCTTGTCTATTAGAGTTCAAATGAAGCTGTAGAATGCAGTATTTTTTATGGTAAGACTGTTTGTAAAGAATCAAGGTTTTGGCTGAATTTCACTTTTATATAAATTAATCTTATTTGTATATCATGCGTTACCATGTGACAGGTAATTTAAAATAGTGTGGCATAGAGCACAGCAACACCATGTAGTATTCTGTGAAATGTGACTGGAAAAATACAGCTACTTCGTATAGAAATTGTTAAAAAAAAATTTTAAAAAAACCCCAAACCCAGCAGCCTAGAAATGCATGACACATGCATGTGTCACAACCTGAATTATGAAATAGGAGACATGCAAATTTATGAGAAATTAGGATCATTTCTATATATTCTAGGGATTCAAAAGTAGCTCTAGCACTAGCAATGCCATAGTTATGTGAAATGTTGTAGAGAGAGTACTTTAGATTAAGTAGTCAGTTTCAGAATATTGACTTGTGCTCCACATGAACATCCTCTTTCCTGTTCAGCCTTTAGTTTCCTTCACTGTCTGCTCCAGCACCTTATTTTTTTGATCTTTCAGAAATCTTGTTTCCTCTCTTCTGAACCCATCAAGTCCAGTATTACTACAGTCTTTGGGAAAGCCATGATATTGTGTGGCCTGTTTTCCATCGTGTCCTTTGCGTTTTGCTTTCGTACACTCAGCACCTCCAGTGCAGATCAGTGCAGTCACTGACCACCGTATCTCTGTGGGATCTCTCCCTGCTGTGCGCAGAACGGTTGCTGCCATCACACAAAGGCTGAGAGAAGACTCATTTGCCTTCTCCTCATTTGTAAACTCTGCCCTTACCTCAAGTCACTCTTTCCGTAGTCAGAACTCTAGAGAGAAGGTGTTCTCATGATTCAGTCAGCATCGTGCAGAAACATTTTAGTAACCAGTATTGGTCTCATTTTCAGTCCATTTTTCCAGTTGGTGGTAATCTTCTCCAGGTGATTAGTGACATACTTTGCTAGAAACAATGGGCTGCCATGTTGGCTTATCAGGATTTTTTAAAAAATTCACTCTGATTTATTTTTGTGATTTCATGTCACCAAATATGTCACTGGTTGAGAACTTTATTTCTTTAATTTTGATGCTCGTGCTTAGTCTGTCCGTGACTGCATGTCTGAGAGCTTCACTTGGAGTGCCTGCCTGCTTGGAACTCTTCTCCTGCTGCTGCTGAGTCATTTCCTTTGCTTCAGTCTGTCTTTCAGACTTGTTTTGCTGTGCAGCCTATAACTGACATCCTGTTATACTTAGTAAGCTAAATGAAAATAAAATGTATTGTTCTGTGGAAGGGGAACAATTGTTGGATCTCTGTGTTTTTTCCACTTTACTGCTTCTGGAATACTTTGTTTTTTTTAATGTTAAACTGAATTTTAACAGGGGTAAAAGTCTGACATCTCCCATTGTCATGATGAGTGCATAGCCTATATTATATTGCAGCTTAGTAGTTCATATAGCAATAACTTTGTAAAATAAAAATTTAAATCCCTGCTCTTGTCTTCTAGCTCTTAACTTCTGGTTCCTACATCTGGATTTTAGCCTTAAGTGGATTGGTAAGTCTTACTGTTATAAAATCATGTGTTTCTTAAAACACTCTGTTATGTATGTGATCAGCACAGTATATTTGGACTCGAACAGAAATTACTAAGTAATATTTTGTGATGGTAAGTAGAAAGTTTTCCTCTTCAACTTCCAAATGTGTAAAGCACTGACTAGATGGTGATAAACTGACAGGTGACAAAATTGGTGGTTAATATTTTCAGGGTGCCACTGCTCTCTGCCTAAAATTAATTTTGTTCCCATGGATATAAGTGTACACCCACAACAATAAATGAGATTATTGAGGAAATGATAGAAATGTGTACCTTGAGTTGGGGTTTGGTTTTTTCAGTTTTCAGCAAGCCTCAAGCTTTGATTCCAAACCTCAGGTTTTAATAACTTTGCTGTGTGGATTTTTCATACTTTGCTGATCTCCTAGGAGATGTGTAGTATAGCTGTTTCTCACAATGGCAGTGGCAGTAAGGGTACAAAATCATGTTCGTCACATCAGTCAGATAAAGGAGGTGTGGTCTGTCTTTTTCCTTTCTGATTCTGTTCTTGATACTGAGGCACTAAGTGCTGAAAGAGATGGTGCTAAATCTTTCAGATTGTTAGATACTGATAAGCTTCTTTTAAAATTTTACAAACTTAGAAATGAGGAGCTCAGATTGATTTCTTATCCCAAAAGACTGTAACCTTTTCAAACAGCGAGAGTGCCACCACTTCCAAGGGAGCTCATTATTAAGTTGATGGAGTCTTGAGATCTCAAATTATGCCCTTGCTGCATAGAACCTACTAATTTGAATTTGGGTTGAGCTCAGAGGGAAATGCTGCTACAACTCAGTGGTTTGGTCTCCATTTGCACTTGGTCTCCATTTGCATACTATTTGCTTTGACTGTTGCAAAATATTCTGTGAATTTGCAGGATAACTAATTACAGGAGTGACGGAACAGCAAATAGTGACGTCTGTTCGTGATTTGATCTTGCTATAAATAATGATGAAAGTAGTGCAGCTAACAAACCAGAATCTATCTCCCCTGGAAATCAGCCCAAGTCTCTGTGCCCACCGAAGGATCTGTGACTTCCTCCAAACGCACTACCCTTCCTGTTACTCTGCTGGCTCTTTTAATAGCCCTTCCTTTCCAGCAGGTGTTCATTAGAGAGGGGAGGAAAGGAAAGAAATGGAAAGGCATTTTAACTCCCTCTTTCCTGATGACAGAAGCTGTATGTATACTTGATTATACAGACATATAAAGAATAGCTCAATTTTTGTTTCATAATATATTATGCAGTTCTTATTTTAATTCTCTTTTAATGTAATATTTTATTCTTATGTATAATGAAGCTTTCTTAACTTTCTTAGTAATCCTTTTTTATAATTTAGTGCTTTTTTTAAAAATTTCAGGTTGACAGTATGTTTTATTTAGGTGTAAATCCATAGGATTAAATTGAGCTACCTCTGTGTCACAGCAAGGCTAAAAAAATCATTTCAAGGTTTCATATTGCTTCAGTCAGCATGAATTAGGTCATCATCATTATGATGTGTTTTCAGTCTCAATTTTTTTTCCACAGCAAGCAGAGAGCTGCACTCCACCACTTTGTAATAAGTGCTGCAATTTGAAAAGAAATTCATGTTAGGAATTTCAGCCTCTTTTTTTTTTTGCGTAGCTTATCTGTCACACTTCTGTGATTAAGAAGTCTCTTCTTCTCTTCTGTTAGAAATTATAATTTGGCATCTTTTGAGAAAACTTGATAAAGGAATAAAGTTTCACGTTATATTAAATAATCTGAAGAAGGATATGCAAGACTATAAAGGTGCCTTTTAGCACTACAAGTGTAGTTGGTTGATAACATGTATGTACAATGTCAGAAGTAAATAGATTGTCAATGTTAAGTCATTCTGACAACCTATGCGATGTACTTCTTACTACTCTTCACATTTTTCTAGCTTACTATCTTAGTCTTTGTAGACTCAAATTTTCAGGTATTTGTACAAAAAGGATGAGTAAATGCACGAACACCAAGTCAGATAGGTGTGATATTTAGTCATTAGTTCATTACCTGTTAGACACTTCACTGTAGTTCTAGCACTGAAGATCACTAAGCCACTCATGTATTATGATGCAGTTCTGTAATTTAGCTTTTGTTGCACTTCTGCTTATGTGGAATATTAAGATGGATGTTGCACAATTTCTGAGTTGTTGTCAGTTTCCACTTTGTCTTCACTATGTTCCTGGTTTAGGTTTATTTAAATTCTCACAATCTATATTTGAACATGACTAAATGAGATCTGACTTTCCAGTTACATCCTTGCAAGTATCATTAGACTTAGTTGTGAATTCCAGGCAGGGTATAGAGGTACTGGGAATTGTACTGCCTTGAATTCTTGTTTTCAGTGGTTTTCATGTTTCACTGGATGTATACATCTTCTCTCCTTTTTTTTTTCCACCCATTTAAAATCTCTTGGATTCCCACTTTACATTTTTCCTTGCTACACTGTTGTAGGATTGAAATTTGAGAGGTGTGTCAACGCTCAATCATAGCTAGAGCTTACCTGCTTAAAGAAGCTCAGGTTGGTGACCAGCAGAAGACATGTCCCACTAAGACATGCAGTTCCCTCCACCCTAGGATAATGTTGATCAGACAGATCACATGCCATGGGTTTTTCTGAGTAGCTTAGGGCTGTATTTCATAGGTGAAAGGTATCTTTCAGGCCCTTTCTTTGATTTTAGTGTTGTAGCCTTTCTTCTTATCTAGTATTGCTTTTTTACTTGGTTGCAAGATGACCTACACTGCATAAAGTTCAAAATTTGGAACCCACCGAGTCTACTGTGAGCTGCCTTGAATTTATGTAGAGTTCAGTTCGACCCTTGAGAAACTGAAATTGAAAAGTTCTAAAACCCTGCTTGACTTGCAGATTTCACTAAGCGGAATGCAACAATTTTATGCATTGTTACTGTGCTACACTGGAATTTACTTTTCTCAGATTGTATGAAAAGTTGCGCTTCTTCTATTTAGATATTGGAAAACAGAGAATCTGTAATTTAGAGCTTTTACTTTAACGGCTTAAAGTTAAGCTAGAAAGTTCAGACAGTGTTGAGTGCATGGTTTTAATTTCAGTTTTGGTTTTTTGAGTACATTAGTTATTATTCATAATTTTGAAGTGGCTAACTTAGTTCTACCTAGAATACAGATATCTGCTGCTAAATGCTCCCAAGTGTACTTGAATTGTACTTTCGGGTTCTATTTGTTAAGAACTTTATCCATTCTTTCTGTTAGTTATTCATTCAGCTGAGGTGTTTTTGTATAGTGAAGTCATGTCCTTTAGAATTGGCATTTATAGGATAAAATGTGATTCAGCTGGGGAGCAAAATAATTAAACCAGACTTCCATTGTTTTAGTTCTTGTCTTAAAAATAGCATTATGTAGTTAATATCTGATCAGACCTAGGAATCATTGATTTTCTTATTGTTTTTCTTCCTCT
>WEIT01013546.1:0-18251 GCA_013389985.1 Dryoscopus gambensis | reverse complement strand
ATATATGAAGGAGCAGGTGCATTTCCCAAAACAAGTTCCTATACGCATCTTCCCAAAGGCTGAATACTCGCGAGTTATGATTGGTCAAAAGCAGCCATTCCAAATCCCTCATGACACATAAAAATTCACAAGAATTCTTGAAATCTTGATTTTCCCTGAGAAATAAATAGCCATAACATTTTAATATTTTGAATTTTAGAGAGAGTACATATTCAAATGGCCTAAACTTCTAATAACTTACAAAATTCCCTAAGGATGGGGAAGGAAATATATTAGTCAAGGTCAAGCCTTATATTAGGCTGAGTAATGATAAATCTGGTAAAATCTAGACCTGTAACTTCTTAAAATTATGTTGGCTGGTAAGTATGATTGGCAATTGGTTCACTTTCTGAATGGTAGATAAAATGTTGTAAAAATGGAAATTTTTAAATAAAAATTTTACTTAGAAATACTGAAAGCTGTAGTAATGCTGTTTCAATATTCCAAATTCATTATAAATTTTAGTTCTATTTAATTGTGATTTAGTTCTAATTTAATTGTGATTTTTTTCATTCTTATATATTTTTCAATACACAGTTATTTTTATAGCATAATCAAAGCAGTGTTGTAGGAAATCAAAAATGAATTTATATATTAGTCATTTTTTAAATCCCAAAGCTTCATGGTTAAAACATTGTAGAAAAAGCCTTTTAGAACCATCAGAAAATGGCAAAATGCTGTATATTAAGAAAAGGTTCCTGAAAAAGCATTTATGAACACACACATATTAATCAGCATACTTTTTTTGTAACATTGATATGATTAATAATCTATTGTATTTTAACAGGAGTTGGTATGTGTGAAAAGGAAAAAGAGACTTGAATTAAACCAGGCCTTTTATTTTTTTTGAGAAATAAAAAAATCTTCCCATTTTACTGGTGTTTAACATATAGTAAAATGCAATTCATACACAGTGCAAACTTCTACACGTGTATGCAATTATATAAAAAAAGGAATTTCAGAATAATGTCTTAAAAGTCTCTCTCTTTGGAAGGTTGTCTGTTAAATTTAAGAAAGGATGGACCATTTACATTCCTACAGAGTGACTGTGTGTACCATAAATTAGTCTGATAACTAATACTAATAATTTTAGTCCTTAACAGAGTGTTAAAGTTTGGTCTGGAAATTTAAAAGCTGAGTTGGATTACCTGATACAGTGTTTGAAGCAGCGAGTTAGAGAATACCTTTTATTCTTATTGCAAAAGGGAGAGAAATTGACCTCTTCCTGTTAATTGTTTATATAAAATAAACTATCACAGGAATAAAATGATTGCTATGCTAAATGAAATAAGTCTACCAGAACTGATTACTTTTCTTTGGATTTTTTTTTTGTTTGTTTGATTGTTGGGTTTTTTTTGGGGGGCAGGGGAGGGTTTGGTTGGATTTTGGGTTTGGCATTTTGGTAGGGTGTTTTGGGTTTTTTTTTCAAGTTCCCTGGGTTTGGGGGTTTTGTTTTTTTTTTCCTTTGAAATATATGACAGCTTTTTCTTTCCTAAACCTTTGGTAAATATGATCGGGTGTTTGGACTGTAAGGAAGAAAAGATAAAGATAATTTTTAATGTTCTTTCAATCTAGTTCTAACACAATTTCCTACAAAAATTAGGTTTATTCAGTGATTCTCAGTCAATTTCTCCCCTGTTTACCATACATCCAAATCAACACAGTGCTGGGTTAACCCTTGTGAGCTTCAGTTGAATGAGAAGGCCAGAGAAACATCAGGTTTTGTCTCCTGTGTGGCAGTTCCAGGAACTGTTCAAGAAATCCACTCACAATTTTTTTACATGCCACAGTACTGCTGCCATGTGACTTAGGAGTAAAAGGGGTACAGCTGGGATTGTGGCTGTGTGAAGGGTTGGGTAACACTTCTGAGGAGAAAAAGGCACAAATGAGTTAAAAAGGCTGCATTATGTCCCCTGACTATATTGTGCACTACTGTGTATCTAATTCTGCCTATGGCATCCAGCTGCACGTGCACATAGCTGCGGTGTGTAGCACTGACAGTACTGGTAAGACTTGGAAGTACTGGGGCTTTAGAGTTTGTTATATTTGCACATAAGATTTTGGTACCAGCCACAAGCCTGCGGGACCCTACCTGGGACATAGCCAAGTTGCCAGTTGGCAGCTCTTATTTGAAAGGATGACCCAAGTGGCCTTTCCTTGATTATTCACTCTATGACATTGCTGTTACTACTTCTGCTTAGTGTAAAAATAAAACACTGGTCTTCTGCCCAGAGCAACCTGCAAATCCTGAGATAGTGGAAGATACAGAGAACTTGTCAGTTGGCCTTTAAATTGTGTGGCTGATGGACAGCTGCTGTGGTTGGCTCTTCTCACAGGAATACCAAACTGAACTTTTATCCAATGTTTGCCCTTATAAATACTATTGTTTTGCCTGAACATCTGCTCAAAGTGGGAACTGGTCATACCCATGAAGCCAAAATTCTTGTAAGACCACTTTCTGGCTCAGATAATCTAGTTATTTTCCTACTCTGGTGAGACTAACTTAAAATGACTCCAGGTTTTACTCTTTAATTTAAATCAGTTTATTCTCAGAACTGAAGCTTTTTATTAGATGAGTCATCAGGCTCAGTTCTTTCTTTTGTATTCCTCTTTGCAAAGCATAAGTCATAGTAAATAGCATGTCTGGTGAAGATGAGGCCACTGGCTTGCCTTTAACAAAATTTTGGAAGAGTTGTTTATTTAAAGTGTTTATCTAAAATGTGAGTCTCTTTGCAGTCTGGGAATCACTTACAGCTGCTAAATTGCTTCTCATATACTTTTACTCTGTGTTCTGCCTATGCCCTCTCCATCCCTGCATCTCTAGGGCCATCTGCAGGACATATCTCAGGTTGAACCTGTGGGTAACAGTACCTTCACCTTTTCCATGGCTCCTTCCTTTCAGAAGCTCTTTTCATCTCACAGCAGGCAATGACTACTTAGATAGGGCTTCTTTGAAATCAGATCTAACTTATTGATACATTAATAAATGAAAACCTGCATTAACTATTACCCTTTCCAAAAATATCTAGTCTCACGTTCCACAGGTTTTTTTGAATGCAATTGTCCTTTATGCAGGACTACAGTGATAATTTGATCAGGAGTGCTTGAAGGTGAAGTGATTTTAAGCGGGACAGGTGCTTTTATCCACCTGGTCATTTGTGTAAACAGCGGTGGTGTAAGTTGCTAAGTGCATGAAACATTATTTGATATTTTGTTTCATATCTTGGCTGTTTAGCTTAATATGGACATGGTTTGTCCACTTGCAGGTTATGTGGCCACTGGGTGAGAACAACCACCAAAGTGGTGGGGCCATATTCCAGGTCTTTTTTGGGTTTTGTTGTAGTTGCTGTTTTGTTTGGTTTGGTTTTGTTGTTTTTGTTTTGTGGTTTTTTTTTTAAATTTTTTTTTTTAATTTCTGTAACCACTTCAGTAATTAAGAAGAGTTACACTTTATATCTGTGTGGCTTTTGATGGTTTTCTAGTTCCTATGAATGGACGGCAGGGGTTTGCAGCCCTGTTCTGGGACAGACATTAGTCACCTCATAAATTGGCTGGCTGGGAGGAAACCCATTGGTGTTCAGACCAAAGTGAACAGGGTGAAGGATGTTCTCCTGGCATTGAATGCAGGTGAGATGGCTAGTGGGAAGGTCCAGTCCAGCTCAGCCGAATTCCTTCCTGAAAGCCCATGGCTTAGAGGACTTTGCTTCAGAGCAAATTTGACCCTTTTATTTCCGTACTGGTTCCTGAGGTCTGCTTTCTGCTTTTCAGTCAGCTCAGAGGAAAATTTCAGCAGTCTGGGTCTGGAGGTGTCAGGTCCTGCCTGCTACCACTGTGAGGAAGTGCAGGTGACCTGTCAGCTCCCCAGCTGCTTGGGCCCCTGTCCGGAGACACGATAGGGTCAGTGGTCAGGCTGGCAACTGTCTGTTTCAAAAGGGCAGCTTTCAAGCTTAACCTTGAAAAGGAGCCTTCTGGGATTTGCATCTACTCTTTAAAGCCTATGGAATCCCAATTTCAGCTTTCCTAAAGATGATTCCCCCTGGCCCAGAAGCCAGTACCTCCAGTAAGAAGTATTGCAGGGCTTCACCAGTCAGAAACTTCACTTATTTATTTGTAACTTTTGTATTTACTGCCAAGTGGCTTCTTAGTTTTATTTGAAAAGGAAATTGACTTCTCTCTCTCTTTGTCATTGCCTTGTTAACAAGGAGGAGGAAAAGCTGCCTAATCTCGACATTATGAGAGTTGTTAGAATTGATCCCAAGTGAACTCTGGAGAGCAGAAAGTCAGATCACCTCTTTGTTTTGTTCCAGGGGGTTACCGAAAGGGAATGACAGCCTTCAAGGGACCTATTTTCCACTAGCTGAAAGACTGCATTAAGCAAGCATGTTTAGTGAAGGGTAAAGAGAGTACCAGTGGGAACGAATGCGTGCACCACCATAGCAGGCACGGGGCTCAGAGCAGAGGAGGCAGATGTCTGCTGTGCAGAGCTCTCTAAAGAGGCCACGCGGGCCTTTCTGTGCAATTCAGCATTGCAGACTGGATCCTCTGCAGCATCCTCTGGGGTTCTTGGTGGAGAATGACTACAGGCAGCCTCTTCCAGCCTTTCCTTACTTACCAGGCAGAAGATGTACTGCCTGTTGATCCAACTTGCTTGACACAGGAGGTGTTGGGGAAGGGGGATTTCTGTTATAGTGATTAGGTTTCCCCATCCAAGCTTGTGTAGGAAGCATCCGAAAAATTTTGCCATACTGTTTTTTGGGTGAGTTCTTAATGTTTGTTTCAATATGGCCAATAAAAGTATTCCTTTTAGTAGTAGTATATTTCCCAGTGCCATGGAGAAATATTTTATTGATCTCTAAGTTATCTTTTCCCTTTCTGAGATTTGTCCCATGTATATGAACAAAGTACTTTGAGTAGGTTAGTTCCGCAAGACAGCCACATTTCCATGCCAACGAGAATTCAGCATGCAGGGTTAGAGGAGTGGGTAGTACTATACAAGAAGCAAAACAGTAATATCAGACTTTTCACTGATACAAAGAGAAAGGCAATAAGGCTAATTTGGGTCAGTGCTATAAACCAGAATATAATTGAAACTCCTGTACTTGTTCCAGAGCAATATGTGATATATTTTTTTCAATACTGTAGTTTCAATGTGCAGGCAGAAAAATTTCTTACAAGACTAGGAAAGCTTATCTCATATACTTGAGCTCACGGAAAATTAAAAAAAAGCAAGTGTTTCCTATGAGGTTTAGTATCCTGATGAGATGTGCCACCAGTGAACCTTGTGCCCTGTTTACCTGCATCCTTGCCAGGTGGACCCGGAGGGAAGGAGCCTGCCTGCAAAAAGACATACTACAACTCCCAGGAGTCACTACAGCCTGAATGAATTTTACTTCTTAAGCCAGACAAGGAAAAACATTTTTCCCTCAGTGCCTAAATTCTAGGGGCAAACAGAAACTCATGCTGTTGGTATTTTGTCTTTACCAGACAAAATGTTAGTCAGACTTACCAATGTGCTTGGCTCTTCGAGGCTACTTCCAGCCATAGGGAGAGTTTTTCTGGGAGAGGGTAGTAAGGCATGCACTCTTTCCCCCTTGCTCTTAGGACTATATTGAGCAGGCCTTTGGCATGGTGTTCTCTGAGTCTAAAGGAATAGGTCGTGTGGAAATACAAAGAGAAAGGTGCTGGAAGTTGAGCCAGTTATTTCTTCAGTGAGGCATTTTGGGACTGTGTCAAAACTTGTTGGTGAATCAGATCTCTGATTGATTCTGTGGGTCGCATCTTCAAGTGAAAACAGAGAGTACTGAGGTTGTTATTCCATAAGGTTTTCAAATAAGTGCTGAGGGATCCAAGTCTGGCCCACCTTCCACTGATTTAGCTCTTTTTTTTGCTCTGTCCTTAGTTATGAGGGAGACTAGTCCACTGAAAAGGATGATGTAGGAAACAGAAGTTTACATTTGGCAGAACAAAAGTGCCTGATGGTGAGAACAACAAATCTTTTATATAAGGAGATTATTTTCAGTGATCTCTAACGTTTAATCCTCTTCTCTTTTTGTTCTGTTTTCTTCCTTTTCTCTCTTGTAACAAAGTCAGGTAGTTTATCCTACTCAAGGAAATATCATTGGAAAGCTATGGAAAGCAGCAGGAAAGAGTTGAAAGGACAGTGATTATTTTTTTTAAAATTATGCATAAAGTTCTTTTAAATTCTAAGCATCTGTTACTACTACAGTTGTTTAAAAGTGTTGTTCATAAACATCAACAACCGTTTCACACTTAAGCTGTAACCACCTTTTCTGCCAAATGGTTAAAAATAACTATGTAGCAGCTTAAATAGTTAAAACCTTTTTTTTAAAGCAACCAGTAGGCCTTTTTTCAGGTACAGCCTGTATCTACAACAAAGAGAATACTATGAAGGGGAACTTATTCTAAGACAGGATTTTTATCATGTTGGGACATTTCTTACCAGCATTATTTAAAAGCTTTTTAAAAAAATCCTCTCTCACACCTTTGTTCTTTCTGTGCCAGGAAATGTTGCTACATATTTAATACCATATTTTAAATGTTTCATATGTTTATGACATGAAATACATGTACAATATAATCAAGGCTCTTCAAATTCTGCTGTACTTCTTTCACTTCACACAGAAGCCTGAGAGTTTGTGTGAGGAAATGCTTCTGACCACAAATGCTGTAAATTGAGAAATACATTTTATAACTATTTTTTTATGGTTTTCATCTCTTTCCATTACATGACAAAGTCAAAATGTGGGGCTGCTGGGAAGAATACTGCTTCTTTTACTCTCTCTCTTAAAATTATTCCGTTTATTCTGAAGGTTTTGTACTTAACTCTTAATAAGTCTGCTTGAATTTGGGGAAAGTATAAAAAAGGGACAGAGTGAGGTTTGCTCATCATCCTAAACTGGATCAATACCATTGTATATTTCTCAAATAAACCACCAAATAACACCCTGGTGGTAACTTCACACCACTAAGAGGAGACCCAAATAAGAACTCAGTTGAAACTGAAAGGCTCCTAATTTCTCTAAAAAAGGATTAATTTTCTAATTTTTATTTTCATGGATCTGACATGTACATAAGCATACAGTATTCTTAGGAATCTAGTTCCTGCAGGTAATACAGATTAGAATTTTCTTTCATCACATTTTTTCCTCACAGTTTTTGGGCATGGGTAAGAGCAAAACAAAGATTTTTTTTTTTTTGGTAGCAATGAAGTATTTTGTTGTAGTCTTTACGTGTAGTGAAAGTTACCTGATGGAACACTTGATCTACTTTATGACTTCTAAATTAAAATAATGCAGGTAGTTTTCCTTCATGGAGAGTGATCTGTCCAAAGGTATTTTTTGTTTCTTTATTTGGGGTTTTGTGTGGTTGGTTGGGTTTGGTTTTGTTTGGGGTTTTTTCAGTGACAGCTTTTAATAAAAAATAATACTTTTTTCTTTTTTTTTCGAATATTTCCTTAGATCATTCCTGGGAAACTGTAGAGCGCAAATTACTGATCACTAGGTTTACACGGATCTCCTGACCTATGCTGGCAATGGCTCAACTATTCCTTTCTAAATAAGTGAATCACATAACTTAAAACACTCAGGCCTGTTGTAAGACAAAGTGACTTTGAGCAAAAACTGAAACATTTACTGGGATTTGTTGAGTAGAACAAGGAAAAAATTAAGTTTTTTAACAGGGTATTTGGGCCTGCTTTCTTTTTCATTAGATGATGCTGTAATTACTTTTACTTCAGCTTGTGGTTTTCACTATAGCTGAAAGAACAGATTCTTTTAAGTCTTCATAAATTAATGTAGCATACTTTGCAATACTGAACACTAACTAAATCTTCTTATAAGTGTCAATATACTGTGTGGCATAATATGAAGATTATAATGTTTCAGTTTCCATCCTATTCTCTTTCCATTGTTGCTTGTTTACTTTGGTTTCATCATATAAATATTTGTGTGCATACTGGTTTATTGTGTTGCTCTAAACACATGTGAATCTAATTACCAATGTGTTTAATTTGAATGTAGTGTTACATGGTTTTTAATCATGCTTCAAGTCACTTTTAATGGTTACAAGAAAAGTATTTCTGGAACATATACTTCTCAGACCATAAGGATGTACTGTTCTCAGAAACAGTTGAGATTATTTAATTTATTAGCAAATGAATGTTGTGCAAATACTTTTGGATGGGATCCCAATGTTAATTAACAGAAATTGAAGTCAAGAAGTTAAAAATTAAACTTGAATTCTATTAGGTTTTGTGTATATTTTTAATACATTTTAGCAAGTCATACATCTTCCCCTCCTGAGAGGCACACCCCAAGTATGTATATTGCAGCCTTTGGGTTGCATGGAAATTATATTTGGTGTATATTGATTTCTTAGAACTAGTCTGGCAGTAACAGTGTTTTGGTTTATTTTCCAAAAACTTATAAAGTCTGGAAAAGTGCCAGTGAAGGAGTTATAGAAATGCAATGACTTCTTCTGCCCTTTGTTGTAGCAGTGATACCGACATTATAAATTTCCCATAGAACTTACTCACTCTATTTTGCATTTGTTGTTGAAGGACTGCTTGTTGGGATGAAAAATAGTTTGGGTCATCTAATCGACACTTTTTTTTCACATCTTTTCTGTATTTCTGTAACATATAAAATATTTTGTTGTTTACAATGGTGAGAATTCTTGAACAGATAATTTTATCCAGGTCATCAAAAATTATATGATGGCCTAATACAACCACCATTGATTTTTATGCTGAAAGCAGGTAAGACCTGTGAAAAAATACGCCACTTTGATGTGCTAATAAAGATGTAGGTGCAAAATACATTCTGATTACTTTAATGTTGTATGTTTATTTGTAGTTTGGACTGAAACAGATATTGAACAATCTATATATTTATAATTACTAATTATTTTACTTCCACATGAAAGTCATGAAGAGACATAGGAAGGTACTTCCTCCCACTAAAATATTTTTTACTCTATTAAACCATTTAATATCCTCATCAACTGAAGGAAATTTACTAAAACAATGGGAAGGTGTGAACCAGTGAATCAAAGAAGAAAAAAAAAATATTAACATCTGGAATAATTGCAGCTAGTAGCAAATGTAAAACTGATTCTAGTTTGTGATGCTTTCAGTTTCTTACATGTGATTCCATTGGTATGTCACTTCCATCACAGTGCTCTTATGTGGTGTGATTCAACATTGTTATCATTCAGTGTTTCATTGTTTGTTGTGTGGAATTTATTTAGCTGTTCATGCTGCTGTCTGATTTTCCTTGTTTCCTTTCAAGTGATTCCTTCCCTTTTCTTACATGAGGTGGATTTGCAAGTCATTCTTTACCTGTGTAGGCTACAACTTGGCTGAAATGCTTGATGTTGACATCCTGCTTTTTTCCTGTGTCAGCTTCCTCTTGTTTCTGCTGGAGCAATAGTGGGAGCCAAAGTTACATTTGAATGTGTAAACAGGCAAATATGTATTCCACAAACAGTGTTATACATTCTTCTAAGATATTCATTCCATACGTTGTTTTCATGCTAATTTTTACAGTTTGTGATTTTATATGCTTGCCATTTTGCAAACTATTACAATCACTGACTTTTGTTGAATTCTCAGAACAGTTGCTGTGTGCCAGTTTCCCATCTGTGACACTGGCCAGTAGCAAATACTTCACAAGTAAAAGAGAAATGGTGATTACGGAGGCAGTATTTTTCTAGTTCCAGCACTTAGTCCCTTAGGGACCTCCTGGGTCAGCCTTTGAATCCTAGCCAGTGTTTATACTTTTGGACGGTCCCCTGTTCTATAAATTAGTATTTTTTTAGCCCATTTATTACATCTGCATTTAAAAAATTCTGAGGCAGCGACTTCTTCCTTTTAAAGGTACATTGCATTAAGAAAAATTGTTTGATTTAAATCTCTTTTTCCCTACTTTTCATTAGCTGTTTTCTCATTCTTTTAGTATGAGAGTTAATTGCTCCCTATATACTTTCTCCAAACAGGCCTTCCTCATATTTTGGCTCAGATCTGTTTTCCCAAATTAATTTTACTCATATAAAGGCTATTTCTCCATTTTGAGAGTTCTAATTTTCCCCCTTTTCTATTTTTACTTTCTCCTTTACAAGATTAAATTATAATGCAATCAGTAAGAAACAAAGGAATCCAATGGCAGTTTTTATACCAAAGTTGTAAAAATGTTTTTGTAATTTTCTGTCACTGAGAATTTATCTCTGATTTGAATGTAATTTCTAGCTTAAACTGCCCACTACATCTGTATTTAGTGAATTACTCTGGCCATTGCCACATTCTCTCAACATATATGGCTTGTCAGGTCAGGCATCCAAGTCCCTCCAACATACCTCTACATGCAGAGCACCTCTGAAGTTTTTTCTTTGCAGGTGATCTTCCAATTTTCTTTACCTCTACTCTTCAGGGTAGGCTGCAATCTAAACCAACAAAAAGGAAAGAAAGAAAGAAAGAAAGAAAGAAAGAAAGAAAGAAAGAGAAAGAAAGAGCGAGCAATAGGTCTGATTCTTGTTTCATTCAGCACACATGGATCTTGAACTGGAAATAACGAGCTGTCCTTCAGCTCTTCTGTAAAACAAGTATTAGAGACAGCTTTGTAAATATTGATGTCAACATTGGCTTTCAGGTTTCTTGTTATGGATATTCAAATTTTTTTTGTGAGTTTGATAGAGAACTTGGTGTCTAAAGGAAGAGAGATATTTTTAAATGTCTAAGATTTATTGAAAGCTGTGATTTACAGCATCTAAACATCTTGCCTGAAACATGGGTTTGGAAAGGTTTCTGTAAATAAAACACAAGTTGATGACAGCACAGCTTTTTTTTTCTTCTCCCTTAATTGTCATAAATATTGATTTTAGATGCATTCATTCTGATGTATTTTGCATTATTTTTGACATGAAAATGTTACCTGTGATACATTTATTTTTCCATATCAGAAACAGTAGTAAAAACAGACTTTCCCCTGCACTATTAAAAAAAAAAACTACTGTAGGTTGTTTTTTAATGTACTTTGAATAGACAACTTTTAAATGGTGGAACACGATGAAGTATTTTTACAGAGCTGTTCAGAAGCTAGAGTGGCTGTTTGTAATTGTTCACACCAAGGCTTTTGGCCTTGCAATATCATTGCTTACCACTGTCATAGAAAACATTAGATATGATTAGCTGCAGGTATCCATGCCAGATGATATCCTAGTAAAGTCCTTTATATATTTCATCTTATAATTGTATTTGCAAGTTAATGTTTGAAGTGTCAGTCTTTGTAAAATTAGCTCATCTTGTTATGATTTAGAGCTTTGATGTGAGTGAAAGGCTTCAATTGCAATGCACAGTCACATCTGAGAGTAAACTGCATAGACAAAGAGCCTTACAAGACTAGTAAATCAAATACTCTGAACTGTCTATGTGGATTATGAGGTACTATTTGCATAACTTTGAAGTATTTATACTGATGAAATTACAATAATTAAAATCATTGCTGTGTCAATTGCTAGATGCCACAAGGCATAGCAATTACTAGCATGCAAATCAGACTTTGTGTAAGCATTTTAAAGAATAATTACCTTATTTGATTCAGATGTGCCTGAAAGGCATTAAGAATCATTTGAGCTATTTTGCCTTCAACAATTTTTAGGTCTCAGATAATATTGTTTTTATTATTGTTGTTGATGATAATACCTTTGTGTGGGCATATGTCTATATGTTTCTGGTTTAGGTTTAAAGTGAAGCTTAGTGGTAGAACTTGCTGAAGCAGTTAGGAAGGATTTATTTTACATTAGCTTGTTCTCAGTCTTTGTCTAAAAATTATTTTATTTTGCATAAGAAAAAATACAAACGTGCAAACCCTTAGGCTTTTGTTGTGGGGTTTTTTGTGGGGTTCTTTTGGTTTTTTGTTACAGATCATTAAATCCCATATCATGGTATCATGGAGGAAATATATAAATTATTTCTTGGAGAAAAATAAACCTGTTATTTTTTCTTTAGATTTCTAATAGATTACTTGAGTTTCCATAACATGATTTTGAAATACATATTCTGAAGAAAAATAGACTGTAAAGAGGTGCTCATCCACATAATTGCAGATACATAATGTATTGCAGAAACATAATGCCCATGGGAAAATCAATTAAGCCTACCCAAATTTCAGAGCCACTTCTCCTTACAAATTCTGGGTGGGAAAGATGTACTCTGCAGTGAACAGTAGTGGACATTTGACAGACACAAGTTGCAGAGAGTGAGATAGGGTTTCTGTTAAGATCCAATTATTTTTAAGATTCTTTGAAATTCCTCTGCCCGAATTAAGGTGCAAACGAGACCATATGCCAGTCAATAGTAAGGTTTTATTTCATGGTAGATATGAGAGAGAGAGAGAGAGANNATACCCTCGAGCCAGGAGGCAGTGTCCGGACATGCCCCCGGGGGAGGGGGGCAGTCTCCTACAGCAGCCCCTGGATCTGCTGCAGCACGCGCAGTCCTGCGGTGCTCGGCCTCTCACGTGAATGTCCCGTGGATGTGGCCGGTGGGGCCGGGGGGTTCCACAGCTGGGCCAGTTTGAGTAAAAGGGAGGATGGGTGTTCACTGCCTCTGAGCAGAGGTTACACCCGAAACCTCCTCCCACCCCCACCTCATTTCAGGGGGGAGTCTGTGTAAACTTGGCTTCTGTGGGCTGTGGTCTCCCCCACCCCAAACTCAGCCAGTGAAGAATCTTGCACAGCTGCTGGGTTTAGCTCACATTCTTTTCTTTGTTTACTTGTTTGTTTCTCCCCGGGCCTGAGGTTGATGAAAGAATTGGTTTTCCCTTTATCTAATCTCAGTAATTTAACTTACAGTCCAAAGTTCTTCAAGGAGGTTTCTGTGGTTGTAGCTTCTTTAAAACTTTATATCAATGTTTAAGGCATGAACTATTTTCAGTCTCTGACAGTCTCCTTTTGAGACTAGGACCATATTGCAGTGCAAAGTCACTTGAGAAGCACTGCTAAATCATTCAGACCTTGGGGTTAATCAGTGCCATGAGTTTTCCTAGAAAAGGTCCTGCCTGACAGTGCATATCCCGAAGTACATGATATGCCCTGATATATCGCATTTTCAAGTACGAAAATCAGGAAGTATGGTGTCCTCCCTCCTGGCTTTGCTTTCCAAACTTCATTCCCCATGCAGAGTGCAGTACTTGTTGCTGTTAAAACCCCCAGTTGTTTAGGTAATACTAGCTAAGAATTTGGCATGTGTACAGATGCATATGAGAGTTGTTTTATCAATTTATCAGTTTATCAAGTGAGACTGTTGTTTTATGAATTCTGTCTTGAATTTTGCAAGGATTATGGGGAACAATCATTTTAAGAAATTAAATCCTCTGTATGAGGAAATACCCACACAATTACAGCATTATATATGTTAACATAAATCATCTATAAAACATTAACCTTTTAGCCCTGACAAAAAAGGCACAAATAATTAGGGAAGGAAAAAAAGGTAAATCAGTATGAGATGAGCCTCAACACATGATGCCATTACAGTGGAGCGCTGAGGGACATTGAGAGCCATAAAGAATCCAACTTGGCTACTCCACCTCTGTCTCTGTGTGGGAGTGTTGTTTATTTTCTCCCTTCCTTCTCTTGCAAAATTTCAGTTGTGTTCATCATCACTTTGTAGTCAGTAAAATATACACTGTCCTCTCACATGAGAAGAGGTTTGTGATCCCTATGAATCTCCAAAACCATGTGAACTTTTCAGAAACACTAGCTTCAGAGCTCAGCTTCTATAGTGACAGCAGAAGATAAGCCTCTGCATTCTGATGTCCTCACCTCTGTAAATTACAGCATCTTCTGGATAGGAAGCAAAACCCTTATAATTAATACTTATTAATTCAAATAACCTTATGCTTCTTGTCCACTTTTTGTGCCAGAAATTTGTTGTTATTACAACCATCCATTTTTAACTAAATAACAGCATAGTTCTGATCTAGTTTTGAGGCAGAAGGCCTGGGTCTCAGCCTTATATGCTGTCCAAATATCACCCACTGTTTTGCGAGCCCAAGCTCAACGTGAAGACTGTGAAAAGCTGACCCTTGTGAAGTGGCTCGTTCTAATGCTAGGAGCTACTCCCTGCTAAAACATGTTTCATTTAATATTTCCTCACTTTTATTCCCTCCCTACCCTTTTTTAATGTGCAATTAATTCTGCAATTGAAAATGGGGTTTTTTTGAGGATTTTTTCTGCTTCAAATTTAAACTGCTTTTGTCTGGTTGTGGATGCATCTTTTAATTGTGGTGTTTTTTCAAATATTCATACCTGAGCATACCCAGATATGCCTATATATGTGCTACTCCATCCATTTTTTACAAAGGCAGTTCTTTCACCTTCCAGCTCCAGTTCCCTCCCATATGAGTCTAGTGCTATCATCATTCATCATGTTCACATAATGGGTTGGAAGAAGAGCTATACTTGCTCTCCTTAAATGAACTGCTACTGTTATTACAGAGGTGTGATTGCTGCTGATATAATGCATTGTAACCATCCAATGTGAAATGCATTTTGTGGTTGCTAATAAGTACATTAACGGCCTTTATGTTTGCATTATTAGGATTTAGTTAGAAACCTACTATTTTCGGAAGAGACAATCACCTAAGCCAAATCATTTCTAGTCTGACCCTTACGTGCAAGGGCATGAGTATAACTCATCCTAGTTTTTCCTCTATCAGGATCATAAATGGTCATGCTTTAGCTGTCATTAGCATAGCTTGAACTGGCCACAGAAAGACGCCGGTATTGGCAGCATTTGTCACACTGCAACTCAACAGTTTTCCTTATGTTTTTTTAATACTGGTTACTGTTCATCTGACCCACTACAGCATCAATGAAGACCACTGTAGTCCGTATCTCTGCATCCCCTTCCAGTTCACTTCCTTATTGATTTTGTTGGAGATTTAAACAATTTAAAATAAAATCTGCATCTTTTTTGTGGAGTTTTGGAACTCCTTCATTCCTACTCCTTTGTTTATGTTCTGTTTTATCCTCTTCGGGAAATTTCAGTGGACTTGTTGAATCCTCACTGGTTTCAGACAGAACCTGGATTTCCATTTGGTTTGCTTATCAGGAGTGGTATTCTTCAGGAAATTCAGGCTCTTTTTGATGCCTAAACAGAAGCAATTGTGTATTGAGATACTTGGGAAATCTTAGTCCTTATTCATTATTAAGGGTTTTTTTTCAAAGAATTAAAAATTTTTCTTGTGTTTTTCCAAAGGAAAAAGTACTAGAGTGAACAGTAATTCTTTACCTATTGCTGATAAACATTATCTCTTGTCCCAGTGTTTTTAAAACTTCTTATCTATCCAGAGAAGACAAATTAAAAGGAAAACTGAAAATCAGTAGAGATCAAGTCCTTATACAGCCAATGTACTTACTATTCATTTTTTATTGCACTTGATATACAGTGTTTGGTCCCACCTAAAAAGAAGATATAAGACTGGATGATCTAGTACAGTCATGAAACCTTAAAATACAAAATGCTGCATATGATTGTTCATTGGTCCAGATGTCCCAACCAGGGCCTGTATAGGGTCTGGCATTCCAGTGGTGAGTGCTACATGTAGAGGTAGATCTTGGGTCTGAGGGCAAGAAGCCTTGTGTCCTTGTGTGTATATTTTTTAAGCTACATTATGGTGGAGGAAGAGGAGAGAGAGAGAATAAGAATAGTTGTTGACTGACAGTATGCTTTGAGGAGTCACTCCCTGAGAATAAAAAATAAATTAAAGTACTTTGGATCTCAAATTTCATCATATGACAGTTTACTTTGATGGAATATATCTCAAGTGGAGAAAATGATGACATTTGGTCAACCTCACAGCTAAAATGAATTGCAAGTGCTCTATAAAGTTAGTAAATCTGGCAGGTGTGACTACATTAAGTCTTTCACATTTTGCTTTCTAAACAATAAAAATGGTCAAGCAAATTATGAGAATGGGACAATCCAACCGTCCAACAGACAAACATTTTGGCATGTTTTGAAATGCGTTGATCTTGGAGTTTGCTTTTGAAACTGACAAAATCTGTGGTTATTGTTCACTCTGATTTGAGGGACCTTTTGAATGTCTTCTTTATTCTTACAGTTGAGTATCATGAACTTGGTTGTAATAAGAATGTAAAATATACAGGCCAATGGGGATTGCATAACATAGAACAATCTCAAAAACCTTATGTCGTGCCACAGTAGCAGTTCCCATGTTGCCTCAGTCATTGCAAGAAGTCTTTTTTTTTTGTGTTTGCTGGTGTTTTTTTAATTTTGGGAGCTCACTACCTTTTTTTTCCTGTTACATTCACTGTATATTCCCTTTGAAATCTTAATACTGCCAGTTCAGCTTTGCTGAATTTGGGGGAAGATAAGAAGCTTTTAATTAGTAGCTCAGGTTTCACTAGAGCTGAAGAAAGACATATCATGTCAACATAAATTATCTTCATGAAGAGAATTAAGAAGGCTACTCCTTGGAGATTTTGGAAGAAATCTAGGTGTTGGAGGAGAAATTATTTCAATACTTTCCTGGTTTTTTACCCACCTATGTTTTCAGATTTTACAGTTACAATACTCTTACCAACTTACGCTATGTTAAGTAAACAAATATATTGTGGTGAACTATGCTCAAGGGCTGGGATCTAACTAAAGTCTGTGGGGGGGCCTGCTGTTTCCCTCAGATTAAAAGAAAGAAATTATATGTTGTCATCTTTTCATCTTAATCTAGCTAAAGAGAGGTAGAAATTGTATTTATGTCATAGCCAGGATTATTTCACTTCTCAAAAATACTTTATGCATGAAAGAGCTTCCTGTTGTCATAAGCAGCTACTGACTTCCTGGTGCAATTTCTATTTTTGGGGTTTTTTTTTTACTTTTTTATTTTTCATTTTTAAAACTTTCTTAAATAAAGAAAATATACACAGGAAACTTCTGCAAGCTCAGAGTGCAAAGAGTAAAAATCCCACTACTTCTCCTTACATTTAAATGGAAAAATGGCTCAAATCCAGCTGTTTCCCCACTGGATTGCTGAAGGTTTCTGTAGTTCATACAGTTGATTGTTGTGTTTGGCCCCTCTGCAAATACACTGAGTTTCATAAGTGGCTAAAACTGGCTCTACTCCCTTATATAGTACACACAGTAGCTGGAGGGATAGTTCTCAGAAAATTGTGAGTGTTGGCTCTAACCCCTTTTTAAAAATATGTGGAACAGAAGGATTTACACCTTTTAATTAGAAATTTTCTCCCTTTAAGCTAAAAAAATCTACATTCTTTCTGGGTGTACTAGGTTTTAAAATGGGATATCCAGGAACCGCATGAAAAGCGACATACAGCAGAAGAGAAGGTGAAGAATACAAGTTGAGATAAATACAAGACTTTATGCTGTGACAAGAAATTCTTCTATAAAAATATGTATAAGACGAAAACGTTGAGAGCTGGCAGGTATAGTATAGTGGAAAGCTGTACTTATTCGTTTACTAGACCTACAGCATAGAGTATTAGCCTGAGGTGACCACTTATCCTGGAAACTTAAGAACCAGATCTGAATTAACAATGTAGCTGCAGCTCATAAAATTAAGCAAATATTTCCTCAAACAGAAACATTTCCAGCCCATGTGTGGAATGGACATTGCTATTGTCCACTGTGTGGAAAGGAAAAAAAAAAGTTTAGGTCACCACAGCCTTCATGTAATTCTTCTTAATGTACTCCAGTGATAAAATATTCAAGAAGAATTTTAGGAAAATCTCACCAGAAATAAAATTTATCTTTAGAATAAATTTTTGAAAAAGCAGCTTTCTTCACTGATGTGTGTATTTCCTTCCTTTATTTTTTTCATGATATTGCAAATTCCAGATTTATTCTTGTCTCCGGACAGCCAAATTGCTCAGAAGAGTTTCTCTGAAGTGTTTACTTTCTGTGAATATATCTGTATGGTTTTCTGTGGATAGAGACTTCCTTCATTATAATGTGACATTTACATAACTTCACTTATGCATCGCTTCAAATATATAGTTTAAATTAATGTCTGTTGTATTAAACACTGGACTTGCACACAGTCACATAACCCCCTATCCACAAAAACGGAAAAGCATAGGAAAATAATAGGAAATCTCAAATCTCTTCCACTGTGCAACTCAAATAATACAGTTTTTATCGAACTTGGTTGGAAATT
>WEIT01013538.1:0-29307 GCA_013389985.1 Dryoscopus gambensis | reverse complement strand
TAATTCTCTTAAAAGCTCATGAACTGTAAAGCAGTGTTGTTTGTAGCTTGCAAGTGCTCTTTTAACACCTGATTAACAACACCATCTAAAAACATCACAGCCTTTGTCAAAAGTGACCTAGAGTAACCACAGCAGCAAGACTAGTTCAAGATAATACTTCTTTAGTTTTAAGTACTCTAGAGATTTTACTTGTAATCCTGAGCACCATTGCATAACACAATTTTCTGTCCATGTGTGTGCTATGCCTTAGAATCTATAACTACAGACATGTTATTGTCTCTATTGTTTTGGCTGTAGAATTAAGGGCAAGTAATTCTAGCACTAGAATTATCAAGGCAGCTGGCTTATTAGAAGCCTTATTCATAGAATGGCTTTGGTTGGAAGGAACCTTAGAATTGTCTGATGCCTGTAATGGTCAGGAACACCTTTCACTAGACCAGGTTGCTCAAAGCCCCATCGAGCCTGGGCTTGAACACTTCCAGGGATGGCGCATCCACAACTTCTCTAGGCAACCTGTTCCAGTGCCTCACCACCTTCATAGTGAGGAATTTCTTTCTATATCTGATCTAAACCTACCTTCTTTCAGTGTAGAGACATCACCCCTTGTCCTACGTGCCCCTGAATTGCTCCTTAGCACCAGGTAGTAGATAATACATAAAGACGTCTATTATGTCTATCATGTAGTTTTCTTGTTTAGCAGAATTATTCTTGATTTAGATGAGTCCAGTTCAAAGTTGTTTAATGTAAATGGGCGTCCAGAGTAGGTAGAATTATATTGCACAGTGCCTGTAATATAGCAGTTTAAAGTAAAAAAATCCCACTTTTACTCTTTAAGCAAAAGAGTTGTGGTACTTCTGGAGAGGGGGAGAACAATAAGTTAAACCTGGCAGGTTTAAAAAGGTGAGCTGTGGGTGGTGGGTACCGCATCAACCACACAGATGGACGCACTGATGAACGGATTTAAGTACTGTACAATAAAAGCTAAAGCAGGGGCTGTGGAGGAGGGAAGTACCACTCTCTCAGAAGCTGTGCTAAAGAGCAAAGAACATTTGTTAAAATGTGTGGCTGCGAGGTTTTCTGCCACAAAGGGACTCTGAAGCAACCCTGAGTAACTTAGGCAATTAAGGGATACTCAGATCCCTGAACCTGAATACTTTGAATGTATTCTTTGTAAAAGGGGCTCATTATTCCTCACAGGTGTAATGAGGAACTCAGAATTGTTAGATATGATCTGGAGAGACATAGAATTCCTTATGTTTCTCCTTAAGTTTTTCAATTTTGGCTCAAAGTATGTTTATTTAGTTACTTTCTATACTTACTATTCAGAAAGAAAAAAACCCCAAACATGTTCTTTTGAAATTGATCAATAACTGATATTTTCTACCTGTAAGCCTACCTAAAGAGTTGAGTATGGAGAACATAAATTTAAGTCATTGACAGAGCAGACGTATGTTGATAATATTAAAGGAAGAAAATGGAAATCCTTCTTTCAGATATTGCTTACTGTGATGCTTGTAAATGGATTTTCTTCCTTCTTTTCTGTCTGTATTTTTAAGCAGACGCTGTGACTGATCCTGCATGAGGAAAGAAAGAGCTGGGAGCGTGGGCAGCAGGGGTGCAGCTTGCACTTACCAGACAATGAGAAAGATAGATTGCATGAGAATCACTCTGCAGAGTTCTGAATCTGATGAATGGAATATCAATTTATTCTTATAATGGCGAAAAAACATTTTTGTGGGACCCAGTGTTTTGAGCCAATGGGAAAAGTAGCTATTTTCTAGTGAAAGTTATTCTTTAATTATGTTCAGCATAAAGTAGTAAGTTTTGTGAGAGTAAACATCCTCATAGTAATAGTAGTCACAATATTGTTACTATTTGTCTACTTTGGGTTGTAGAAGACATTATTAGTTATTTGAATGTTTCATTTATTTCAATTTTTTTTAATGTTTAAGTTATTTTTATTCACTCATTTTTTATGAATCAGACGCATTAAGATACTTTCTAATGAAAACTGTACCTTTACTGGACTATCAAAAGCAGGTAACAAAAACCTGCAAAACAGATTCTGAATTAATAACTTTGAATTCCCTCTCAATAACAGATACATAATAATTAAAAAATTAAACTATTACCCTAGCTTGCAGTTTCGCAGCTGCTAAACATGCTGATACATAGGAACCCTATTTAAGTGGTAGTAATCAAATGAAATTATTGCACTCTGCTTACTAATAGGGAATTTTGGATTCCTGTTCAGCAAACTATTAAGAATTTAAGATGTGACACAATACTCTGGTTATTATATGTAGTTCTTAAAATTATCTCTGTTGACTGAAGAGAACTATTTTCTGTCTTTAAAAAAAGGGTTTCTGCTATATTAAATAATGTGTAAAAGAAAAAAGAGATTACTTCTGTGTTATCTGTTTTGGAAAAACATTGAAAAAATCTCTGCTTTCCTTTGGAACACAAATTGATGTCTTTTTCCAACAGAACTAATACATAGTGAATATATTTATATTCAAAGAGGTAAACTCTTCAAGGCTGAGTACACACACAAAATCTATATAATGTTCTGTCTTTGCAAAATAAAAATGATAGGTTTGAAAAGTGTTTAGTAATTCTTTTGGCTTTATAAAATGAAAATAGTTCTGAGAAAAGGTAATATCCCCAAGAAATTATTAAAACATTGCATTATGACAAGGTCAAGCACTTAGATTAGCATAAAAAGCACTTATGAAAGACATTTGCATATCTTGGCAAATGATCAAAAGGTGAAGTCTATGTGCATAAGTTAATATACACTCTTAAAAATCTTCCTAAAATAATACATAATTGCTTTACAAAAGTGAGGCATGTTTGTTTATGAATCTCAGTTTCTTTTGTAATACTGCTTATATGCTATATCAACTAAAATATGTACTGAATTCTTTGAGGCTTCAATTCTGGAATGACTTAAATTGTGGGCATCCCGTGTAGTCACTGAAGCTGTTCAAATCTTCACAACTTTATTGCTATCAGTTTCTGTTGTGAAAAATTTAACTCTTGATTATTAGTGCGATACGTTGTGGAATGTTTAAGATTTTATAGGTTAAAATAATAAAGCCTTTTTTATTTTAGTAACACTTAGCACTTAAATAACTTTGTAAGTTAGGAGATCCTTAGTTTCTTACTGTCCATTCAGAGAGTAAGAATGCATATATCCACTGAAAGGAAAGAAGTCACATTGAGGTCAGTTCTTATATGAAGTGGAAGAAGTCCTACTAACAACTCTATTCTTGTTAGATCCCACATGGACTGCTGCATCCCGCTGTGGGGCCTCCAACATAAGAAGGATGTGAACGAGATGGAGTGAATTCAGAGGAGGGCCTGGTCTAGGGGAAGATGTCCCTGCCCATGGCAGGGGTGTTGGAATGAAAAAATCTTTAAGGGCCCTTCAAACCAAAAACGTTCTGTGATCCTATGATTTCTGTGTTGCGGTGCACTCTTTGTTGTTTTGTCTTATTAAAATGGTACACTTGCTAAATCACTCTAAATAATACAGATACTATTCCAGGAAATTTTGGCAGCATTACTTAAAATTTCTTTAGTTCATAAGGTTTAGATTTTAGTTTAATATGTAGACATACAGAATAAAGGAGCTATCTTAAAGTGTAAACTTATCTATTTCATAGTACAGGTAGATGGAAGGAGTAAGTCAGAATTTATATCTTTATGCTATCTATTTACTTCCGTTCACTGGTGCAGATGAGTAAATAGCATTTTATTAACATGCGCAGAAATAAATATTCTTCTAAATTCTGAAATCGTTCTGAGTGTGTATATGCTTAGTGATCCTCACACAAACAGTAGGTCATACATAATCTTTTAATCTAATGTCTTGGGCCCGGATGTTGTCGGAAAAGCAATAGCTGAATTTGTGTAATCTCACACCTGCTAAACACTAAGATTGGTTATCAATAAATACAAACGTCTTACCAACAATGTTAAAGTTGCTAAAATGTATTTTATTTTGATTCCCACATTAATCTGACTAATTTTTGTTTTATCTACCTCAGTTTTATTCAGTTGTTATTATTAAGTTTCTTCAGATGGATTTTTCGTCCATTTGTTAGAAGTAGTGGAAAGTAATGAAACAAGTAAAATAATATAAACATGCTCAAGAAGACTGGCCATAATGAATTGGAAAGTTTTTGACATTTGAAAGAAACATCTTAGTAGTATATTGACAACTATAGTTTCTTCCAAGAGGCTTCTACATGAAAAGGCAACTTTAAAGGAAATTCAGGGAACTCTAAAGAAAGCAATTTACATTTTATGACACAAGTCATAAAATGTAAATTTCTGTTTTTTCTGATTATGTTAATCTGACACAGCCTGATTGTGTCCCCCCAAAGGCCATTGCAAAACATAATCAGGCAAACTTTCTAAATTGGACTAACTCTAAAAATCTCCTGAAGATGCTAATATAGTTATCAGTGAGGAGTTAGAGTAGTTCTTTCAAAGATGAGTTTTTAGTAACTCAGACTTTTTGAAAATATGTGTTTGAAGATTATCAAATCTAGCTATAAAATAGCATTTTTCAATTGAATTGGGCACTCATGCATTTTATAGATATCATTAAATAAGTCATGTTGCCAAGGAGTTGCTCAAAGCTAAATTTTAAATGGGTTGCATTAAGTATTCTCAAAGTATTTGCAGGCACAATCACTGTGTATACAGGAAGGTAAGTTTATGTATGCAAACAGGTACATAGGCTAGAGTAATTGGGCAGATTGGCTAATTATGTTTCTAGGCAGGCATGCACAGTTTGGTGTATGCAAATTAATGCAATCAGAAGCATTGCTGGTAAATTAAGCCCATATATTTAATTTTACCCTTTAGGTGTCAACAATATCAGATAAGATGGAGCTTCCATTCAGTAATAGTTTATTACAAGACAGGTACCAAAGCCTTTTCAGGAAGTTTTCGGTGGAAGAGGTGTTCATATGACATCATATATTTAATGTGACAACATACTAACAACTGCAAGAACATTTATAGTGATTGCAGTATGTGGCGGTTTGAGCCTGGGTTGAGTGACAGTTGTTTAAACCAATGACACTTCTCAAAGTCTACATATTTAAACCAGGTGGAAGGTCAGTTAAAGGGAGATCTTGGAGGGGCCGGCTGGCCCGGGCCAGCCCGGGCTGGGCCAGGCCCCTTTCCCCAGCGAGGGCAGAAAGCTGCTGGGAAAAAAGCCATCCCGGCTCCAGGGGCATCTGGAATCAGCCTTAAGCACCAGGCAGCTAAGGAGCAGCTGTGAGTTGCTGCTCAGCCAAGACCACCTGGCGCAGCTTCTGGGACCAGCAAGCCTCCCTTCCCCTCCACACAGCCGGCACGGCCCCACACAAAGCCGGGGGGTCAGCGGAGCTTCCCTGCGGCCAGCACAGTTTGCGCTGACTGAAGAAGACACCATGCAGCCAGCAGCATAAAAGGAGCAAGGCTTTCTTCAATATAAAGCCCAAAGAAGATCGATTTCGTAACATGGCGGCTCCCTAGGTCAGAAAGAACGAGAAAGTGAGTCCCCTGGGACGGAGTCAAGATGGCGGCGGGGAAAAAGAGGTGGAGGCGCGGTTTCTCGCGCATAGCTTAAAAATGATTTCTGCAGGTCATGGTAAAGACTGGAATGTCACAAACTGTTCTGTCTCTGTAATCCTAGTTGAAGTACATGGGGAGATGGGAAATTCAAGTCCGGCCTGTGGAGATGTGCGAAGTGCCTATGCCAGGCTATATGGTAGCAGTGAAAGGCTTTTAGAGACTTGATGAAGAAGAGAGCCTTTGTTTTCAGGCCGGAATAACTGATCTTCAAAAAAGACTGAAACCCTGTGTCTGTGGGCCCATGACTGCGGTATGGATAGACCGTGAGTTTTCCTATGGGAGAGATGTTTTCCCTGCAACAGGTTTTTTTCTCGGGTGGACTGTTGCAGGTAACAGTTTGGAAACCACGTTACGCAGAAGAAAACTTTTTTTTCCCAAATGTTGAAGAGACGTTTAAGAACAGCAACACTGACCAGCCCCGTGTTGTTTTCTCTTTTGTGTGAATTGGATAAAAAGGGGAGGTGGTGGAGGGAAAAAAGGGGTTTGTTTTGATTCCTTGTTATTTCTTTTTTTTTTCTTTTAATTCTATTAATAAATTTCTTTATATTCTTTAAAGTATGGAGCCTGCTTTGCATTTCTCCGGATTCTTATCTCACAGAAGGTAAAAAGGCGAACTAAGCCACTACAATTATTTTGGTGTTTCCACCCAGTTTTGAACTGAACCCGCTACACAGTAGAATCACAAAATTAAATGGCAAAATTTTATTAGCTGCAAGTTGCAGTGATCTCGGTTTTCTTCTTGCATATTGAATCATAATAAATACAGGGAAGAGACAAGTAATTTATTAAAGCAAAATAACTGCCTTGTTTGCTGTTTTTTTTGTCTTAACATTTTAAAATATAAATATATATTGATTTATCTGCATAGCTCACATAAGTAATAACTAATTACCTATGTTATAGTAGGTTTTGTGCCTATTTCAGGATGTTGTTGACATACATCAATGATCATATCTCAAGATAATTTTTATCATTACAGTAGTTTCTCAGTTACTTCCCTGTAAATAGTTTTCATGTGTGATCATTGCCTAGCTGTAGAAAATGTAACTCCCACACCTGGTTACAAAGAAATAGTCAACAGAAACAAATCTGATGCAGTTAAATAATGGTGAAAGGAAATGTTTTAGTATATAAGTAAAATGCAATATTCAGGTGTTTTATGAAATGCACGTATCTGCCATAACTAGAGTTAAAAATATTTTTAATTGACTTTTCATATTTGCCTGTCAGTGACTGACAGTCAAAAACAGCTGTTCAGGAGCTTTGATAATACAGTCCACTTTCAGCATCATGGTGCTAAAGCTTCTGAATAGATACCCATACAAACCATATCTGTGACCAGGTATCTCTGGATTGATACCTTCGAAGTACCATTTTTTATAATTTCTTTATCATTGTACCTTTCATTACAATTTTGGAAAAATACAGATCTACCTGTTCTTTGCAAAAATATTTTTAGCTATATAGAAAGCCAGTTATGGTAACAGTGATCTACTGAAGCTCTCAGGGGAGTTCTGTGTGAAAGAGGAAATTTGACGCACTTCACCTTAAATGAGTACCCTAGGATAGTTTGGATTTAAAAGCCTAACAAAGCAGAAGTTAGTTGAGGAAGGTGATTTATTCAACTAACTCAAATACTTTCTGTTTTCTCCATACCCCTCTACTCATCACAGAACTGCAATTTCTACGTTCTGAGCTTGTTCTAGTTTTTGTCCTCTTTGCGATCCTTTCTGAGACATCTAATTTTCTTTCCCTTCAGGTGATTTTACTTCGCTTCATCTAAAAGGAGGTTTTTTTCTCCTTTCTCTGTCTTTTCTTGTCTTCATCAAGGACATGCACTATATACTAAAACAGTAGGCACCAGTAGTCCTTTCTTAGATATATATTTAGGCATCTATACCAGCTCCCCCTGTGTGTCTCACAAATTCTGCTTCCAGTTTCTGTTTTTTTCTAAAATCAATGAGCTTCTCTCTGTTGATGTCTGCAACTTTTGCAATTGATTTGTACAGCATTTTAAACTTACTGTTTCTCTGATAAACAGAAATTGCATCAGGTTTGATAGTTGGGATGCTGTTCCTGTCAGTAGCCTCAGGCTACTGGGGCACTTATGGGTAATTGTGAGCTATAAAAGTAACAAGAAGTTAGAGAAAGATACAGCCATCTATATAATCTAATGATGCTGGAACTCATGTGAATGATTGGAAAACTCTCGGTCAAGTGAAAGGAGCAGCAATAGTCTGATTATTACTATATATTGTACATAAGCAAAGATACAGTTCAGCTTTTTTTTTTACTATAATAGAAGATGGTTTTTACTTTGTCTTCAACTTATGCAACTCATAGGGAAGGATTGTTATTTATTGTTAATTAAAGTGGTATGTTTGAATTGTTTCCTTTTTAATACTTTCTGGCGGACATAAAAACTTCTTCTATTGATATTTTACTGCTCAGTATGCTACAAGTTACTGAAGCTATTTCTGGCTTTCTCACTAGTAACTGACAGTGTCTGTGTACAGTATCTCAGGTTCCTGTTTCCCCTGTAAAAAATCCGTGTAGTTGAAAGTTTCATCACACAGCATAAGCTGAACGTAAACTTCTGTGATTCCTGTGATTCTATTTCTTTCTTCTAAAAGACCACATTTACAGCCAAAATTATTCACAGCATGTAAACATTAGCATAGCTCGGAAATGGGCTTTTGTTTTTTGTCATCACCAGTTTACTCTTAGGTGTATGCTTTTAGCCTTTTACTCTGCTCATTATAAAACCAGAGGATAAGGAGTTTATTTTCTCATGTTTATTACCCTGGACGAGTTCTTCTCAAACAGTGATTCATTACTAGGAAAATAGTTCTCAATTATCTGTAGGTGAACCAATATGAAAGAGTTCGGCTCCCATTAAAGAATATTTGATTTGAGATTTTATAAGTTTGAACATTTGCTTATGTCCTGATAAGCCATTACTGTATTTTAAGTGTAATCAATTTTAGATTCCTTATTAAGATCCTAAGAAGAAAACGCAGTATAGTAATCACACATTATTGTGTATTTTTTAAATTTATATGCAGGAAGTTACTTCTTCATGTATTTTTAGGTCATAAAGGAGCTGTTTCAGGATATAGTGGCTGCTAAATGCTTTCAAAGTTGAAAAAAAAATTGGGAAAATGAATGAATAAAAATTAATTCAAAGCTACAGAGAAAAAGCATGTCTGTCTGAAGATGGCTATATGCTACAAACTGAAAGCTACAAAAGTAATGTGAGGAAGCATCAGTAACTTATTTTAGACTTTTAGTCTGACCCAGCATAGCCTTTTCCTACGTTGAAGTGATCCATCTTGCTCTGTATATCTGTTTATATGGGGATACACATATATGCGTGTGTAGATTGATTCTGTGCTCCAGTGGATTACCTTTTTTTTTTCCCTTTGAAGTTTATACTGAGTGTTGACTGAATTTTGCAAATTGTAAATAGTGAAAGGCAGTGTTCAAAGTGGGGCAAACAGTACTCTGAAGGACACCTCCCTGTTTCTATAGAAGTCTTTATTATAGAGTTCTCTAAAACTTAAAGGTTGCCTCATTAAATACCAGTGTTGATACAACAGTGCTATTCATGCTGTTTAATAACAAAAGAAGAGTAAGTGCCACATAATTCCAACATCTTTCACTGATAAGTGTAAGAGTCACCAAAGCATCATCTTAATCATCTTTTTCTACTCATATGTATTAGAAAGTGAAATAATATGCAGGCATCAAGTATCACTACAGTGAGTAAAGTACAAAGGTGAAGAAGTTTATACCAAAGACATTGGCAGTTCTTTACCTAGAAGAAAAACTTTATGGTTCAAATTATGTATGGCTTACTGTTTGTAAAGGCTCATTAAAATACCCTGAATATGTTCTATTTTTACTACTGCTTATCAGAATTACATACTTTTTGTTTACTTACAGTATGAAAGAGGCTGGTTTAGGCCATAAACAGTGGAGGGGTGGTCCCATTTCATCAAACTGCAAGCAGTGTCCAGTAGTTTATACCAATCCTGTTTGTGGATCAGATGGTCACACATATTCTTCTCAGGTAAGAATTGAATCAAGAACTAAATTAATCTTTCATTGTTCCAGTCAATTCTAGCTTTTGGAAAATAAAATACTGTATATAACACAAACTAATATTTATTTGTTTTGGCTAAAATATGTATTACAGAATGCAACCTACAACAATTCTAGTATATTGTATGATGTGAAAGCAAAATGGTAGCAAATCCTAAGCGACATAAACCAATAATACCGGGAGCAGCAGAGTCTGAGTGCTCCACAGTGTAATGGAGCACATTGAGTGCTCCACAATGTGACAGACACGATGGCAGGGTTTTGAGGAAGCAAAAAGGTGTTGGGTGTCCCCAGCTGTGGGTAGAATAGGCATGTTAAGTCAGATATTCCAGTTGAACATTGAGGGTGGGCTTCAAATTCCAGGCACTTAGACATAGATATTACATACCCAGAAAAAAAATGCAATAATGTAAGTAATTTTTGCGTATCTTTCCCTGCAACAGCATATTACGAGTTTTAAGATCATAATCAAATCTTCCTTCTCTAGTCCTTAACCCTCCTGTCTTTTCTCTCATACTTATTTGAAGATAAAATAATAATTTTAAAATGCTACTGCCAGTTCACCAAGTCTTGTTTGGATGAAATATTTTGTGCTGCTCCTGCTGAAGTCTAAAAATCCTGGAACTTCATTAGTACAGTGCAGAGGTGGAATTGTGAGGTGGAGGGACTTGATAATGCTGAAAACAAATCAATTTGTTTAGCATCCTTCCTTAAAACTTTCAGCAGAAGAATGCTCAGCCAATATTAACAACTGAGTCCTCTCTAAAAGAAAAAATTGTGGGCTCTTGATGAACCCATTTTTCTCAGAAACAGCATGCAGTTCAGTAGTGTGAAAGGAGCTACTGTATTCTGTCTTACTTGCACTGTGTTGTTACACTAGCAAATTGTTTCATTAGTAGATAATATCCAGTGCTTCAAGAGACATATAATAACAGATTAAACTGATGGAGATGAAAAAGCTCTCTGTTTGTTACTTAAGAAGAAAAAATTCCATATTGCATTTTAAACAAAATACATTTAGGATATTTCCTAGAATCTTAAAATTTTTAGAGTTTCCATTTGTTGAATTTTTTGTTTGTTTTCTACTGTAATCACAAACTAATCACATCTGAAGTTGACATATCTGTAGTCACATATGAAGTTTATAAAAAAGAATTAGTTTCCAGGAGGCAGTGTGTGTTGGATTGAGCACCCAACTGTCCTCTCCAAGGATATGTAATTCTTGATAAAATAAAACCATCAGATATAACTAGTACTTGCTAAACCCAGACGATTCTTAGCCTTTTATCCTAAATCTTACATTAGAAAATGTTTTTCCTACAAACTTGAATATTTAATTATAGGGATTTGGTCTAGAATCCTAGTCTTCCTTTAAAGAAAGCAATTAAAAATTTTCTAATGCTTTACACTAGGTTATCTGAGGCCCTACAAATGAATTCTGGACTCTTTGGTGTAGCTAAAAAATCCTTCCTTTCATTGACACTATGACTTTAATTTGGGAATTTGAAAACTATTCTTATTTTCATTAACTGTAATCTCCTGCCTATGTTTTTTTATGAGCTAGAGGTGTGCTGGCATCTTACTAGACATTAGTTGATGCTGTCATTGAGTATTTACTTTGCCTTGCCATTTAAAGGTTCAGGCAGTCTTCCTGTCTAAAGTCCAGGCTGCACAGAGATACAATACAGATGGTTGTCTCTACAATACTGCAATTTAAATAGATGAGGTAGATAAGGTAATATCGTTAATACTGGATGAGCATCTTTTTTTTTTTTAAATACTGTATATTTCATTCTTTACAATCTCTCCCTATGTTCTTCCTCATGTAATACAAAAATCACCCCACTTTAACCTCACTGCTTATTTCCTATTTTACCATATAGGATGGCTTTATTCTAAATAGTTCTATAGGTAGAAGTGACCTTTCTAGCCTCTCATGGTCTGGTCTGGAGTAGGTGTACAAAAGTCTATAAATATTGATGAGATGCAGATATTTTAAAATCCATTCATGTGTTAAAGGTGCAGCTGTGCTTCTCAAAGGGAGTGATGAGAAATGAGTGGATTAAGTAGACACGCTGTGCTTCCATTCCAGTGTGTTGTCAGTGCTGCAGTCAGTGCAGCAGTACATGTTATCCAACCTCAATATCCCTTGCAGACAAACAGTGCAGAAGTAACACACCATCACAGATGTTTTGCAGGGTTGTACTTTTGTCTCCCACTACCTTGTAATCGTAGATTTTAAGTCTCAGCTTACGGAAGAAAAATTCTAAAAATGTTTATTGCCACAGAGTATTTATATTAGCCTATAAATATTTTTTTTTATTTGTTTTCAGTGATGTGAGGATTTTGTATTCTGTGGTACCAGTTGCATCAAAACAAAGGTCCTTGCCAGGTTATTTCAAGAGCAGCGTTTTTAAAAATTGACTAAATACAAATATTTGTGTTCCTGTACTCCAGACAAAGTTTGTTTCATTGTGTCATCAAGCTCCACTAGAAGTTTATACAGCAATTTTCTTGTATTTAGAAAGCATTCATCAATGATTCTGGGAAACTGTATAATAGGCTTTCTGAAAATAAGCCATTAAATAGTAATAGTGTTGTAGAACACAGCCAGACAGTTGACATTTGTCAGATGGATGCTGTTTTGGGGGTATATCCTTGCTTTTCAGGACAAGCCTATGAAACGCTTGTACTAAGTTATCCAAGTATATCTATTTCATACATGTGTTTTGCTATGGAAAGCAAACAAACAAAAAAAGATGATATAACAGGTCGACTATCTAGAAAAAAAACGTTATCTCCTAAATTGAGCTTTTCCAGAGTCAGGTAAGGATATTTTGTTTTCCACTCATTTTTGCAGTCCAGGTCAGGTTAACACAATTAGTCTCATGAAGTCAGTGTAAAAGAAAGGTGTAAGATATTTGTTACTAGCATTACAAGAATGTCGAAACAAAAATATAACATGCTGAAATGCTGAGTAATCAAAGTGAACGTTAATCATTGTGTGAGAAGATATTCAGTGTAAAGAGATCCTGCCATTTCCTTGGCAGGATGGTGACAGTTTTTACTTAACAGCCTTTAAATAATTCTGCGTGTGTTCTGCATTTGGTCTGTTTTTACCTTCTGCCTTTCTCTGAACTGTGGTGCTTGACAGTGCAGTATCCATTTTTGCACTAGGAATTCTCAAGCAGTGCTTGAGTAGCATAAGGCTTTGGTATCCCTATATACTTGACGTTCTCCGTGAAAAACACAGCCTGTTTGTAGCTTCATCTTTCCTGGGATTAACGGGGAAATAAAAGGACATGAAATGCAGCTCAGATGGGGTGTTTTGGGGCAGCAACCCAGCTGCTGCCGTTCTTTCACCCAGGGAGGCAACTCAGTGCTGTGCAGCACACGCTGTAAAGCTGCTCAGGTGATGCTCAGGCTTGGATGCTTCTGTTGGAACAATCCTCCCATATTGCACTATATAGTAACTGGACTTTCAGAAAAATGGCCTGGAGTAAGAAAAAAATACGGTCATGGGGATGAATTTCTTTTGAGTGGATTTTGCATATTTTGATTACAGCTCTGGTATTTGGTATAATAGGCTGAAGTTTTCTCTCTTAAGTCAAATGTGGTTGACAGTTAGTCCCACTTCAACAAATTCTAACCTTCAGTAACATCAATGAACCGTGTTTTAAAGGCACCACAGAAAAAAATTAATTTTTATATTATGCCCATTGCTCCATGATTTTATTCGAGCATCACTTTGGCAGTTCTATTGTTAGCAGCAGTTTACTCAAGATACTGATCAGCTTCATACTGATAGTGAATTTTTTATGAAATATATTTTCTCCTACCTATGAAAGCTTCATGTTTTTCATGTTAATCCTGTATGTATAAACAGCAATAAAAATTATGTTTTGCAAAAGTAATGGGTCTAAACTAGCTTCTCAGACTAAGATGCAAACTGTATGGAAAAGTACTCAGAAAAAAGGACACAAATTCTTGACAGACTACACAGATAGACAAGTATGTGGACTTAGATCTTTTTAATATTCAAATACTTTCTTCAGTCTCCCAAATTACAATTCCCTTCTGTGAGGAGTGTTGAAAGAGAGTTGGGGATAAAATTGCACTGTGTGAAGGTGTGAGTTTAATACTCTATTCAAGTTTTGTTTATCATTCTGCATGAATCTCAAATAGATTTTTATTCTTAGGGCATCCCATATTTAGCATTTTTCTTTTTAAAATCATTACTATGATTATAAATCTTTATTCATTTCAGGTATTTTTAAAACTTTAACTTAATAATCTGTATCTCTTAGCAGTGTGTTTGATATAAGACAGCTTGTTGGGAAGAAACAAAAAATATGTATTGACATTTTTAATCTTTGCTACTATTTTAAGGATTGTGATTTTACATAAGTTAAATTGATTTAAATTTATTAATTAGTGTATTGTGAGCTTTCAGTTCACATGCCTGAGCTGTTGAATGTTCTTTTCTACTTCAGAAGAGATTGCTAGAAACAGAATCGCTATTACAAAACAGATATTTTGTAATAGTAAATGAAAGTATTTTTCACAAGCCTGATTCAGTGTCAGTCTTACTTCTTAAATTGGGCTAATCCACTATGCCTTTCCATTTATATCTGCCTTGTTACTAAGCAATCTGCTGTAAGACTTAACTGTCAGTTGAAATGTAGTCAAAAATAATAAGGTTAAATCATTGCCTGCCACCTTTAGTAATAAAATAATGTAATCTCTCTGAAAAAAGTTGTTTGACAGTGTGTAGGTCTTTACTTTTGCAGCTGGAAGAAGCAGCTTCTTCCAGGTGCTCTGCCAGCACTGGTTTGTTTTCCTAATACAAGTAGATTTTGTCAAAAGAGGCATCTCAATAGTAAGATTTGTTTCTCTTGCCCAAGCAACACCCAGCCAAAATCACTCTGTTCAAAGTGGAAAAATTTAAAACCTTCTACAGACCAAATGTAGGTTGTACTGTTACAGTGAACTTGTGGCTGAGGTGCACTGGCAAATAGAACAAAGTTGTTGGTAAATGGAAAAAAAAAGGAGGGGGCAACCAACAAACCATAGCCAGCCCTTCTTCTGCCCATTCTCTCCCCTTAAAAATCCCCACAAACAACAAAAACCCTGTAATGAACTTTTCTTGAATGAAACTGACCAATAGACAGTGATAAAGATAAAATGTATCTTGCTTGATTGATCCTGGAGTATACGTTGGGTCTTTACAAAAATAATAGAAACTTGTTGTTTATTGTTTAAATGCTTAAAAAAGGCAAACAATAAAAAAAGAAGGAGATGAGATTGGCAGAAGCTGAAAAATCAGACATGGATAGGTTTTGCCAGTAAGGCCTGAAATTTTATCAGGAACCTTTATATTGATAGGATGTGGTATTCAAAGAAAAAAGGCAGAGAAATATCATAAGGGTAACTAACTTTATTTAATCCAGATTTTCAAATAGGCTGATGTACTAAAAATTCCACGTTATATCAAATTATACATAACTGATCTCCTCTTTATCTACTGCATTCAAAATAAATAGCTGCTAAAGCTGTAGAGAAAGAAGACAATAGCTTAGATAACAAAATGCTTCACAGAAACTTTAATATTTTGAAATTCTGAGCAATTCAGTATTTCCTAGACTAAGATGATGTTTATACTAGCAAGAATTGAATTTGATTGCCTTTTTCATTTCTAGAATACCGTGTCCATTTAATATAAAATTATATATTGAATTTGCATTAAAACATACATAAACTTTTAATACTTCATTAAAATAAAAAAAATGCAGCTTTATGGACTGGAAAATATTTTCCAAAGGCTTCATCTATGTAATTCCCTTAAAACAGAGGTCCACCTCGGAATGGATGAGGCGCAGACCAAGATCTTAAGGGTCAGGATTAAAGGGAGGCAGGGACAGGTGACATTAAAGTGGGGGAAAAAACAAGTGAATGAGGGCTTCTATAGACAGATAGGAGAGGTGTCACTTTCACAAGCCCTGGTCCTCATGGGGGAATTCAGCCTCCCCCTGATAGCTGTTGGAGGGACAATGCAGCAGGGCATAAGCATTCCAGGGGGTTCCTGGAATGTGCTCATGAGAACTTTGTTTTCCAAGTGATAGAGGAGCTGAGAAAGGAGACCTACAAGACAGCTGGAGAGAGACTTTCTGCAGGTGCATGTAGTGATAAGGGAGAATGGTTTTCACAGAATTCACAGAATGTATGGGTTGGAAGAGACCTTCAAGATCATCGAGTCCAACCCATGCCCTAACACCTCAACTAGATCATGGCATCGAGTGCTATATCCAGTCTTTTTTTAAACACATCCCGGGACGGTGATTCCACCACCTCCCCAGGAAGTCCATTCCAGTACTTTATCACCCTTTCTGTAAAAAACTTTTTCCTAATATCCAACCTGTATTTCCCTTGATGCAGCTTGAGACTGTGTCCTCTCGTTCTGTCAGTTGCTGCCTGGTGAAAGAGGTCAACCCCCACCTGACTACAGCCACCTTTCAGGGAGTTGTAGAGAGCGATAAGGTCACCTCTAAGTCTCCTCTTTTCCAGGCTAAACAACCCCAGCTCCCTCAGCCATTCCTCATAGGGCTGGTGTTCCAAGCCCCTCACCAGCCTCGTTGCCCTCGTCTGGACACGCTCAAGCGTCTCAACGTCCTTCCTGAGCTGAGGGGCCCAGAACTGGACACAGCACTCAAGGTGTGGCCTCACCAGCCCCAAGAACAGGGGAAGAATGACCTCCCTGCTCCTGCTGGCCACACTATTCCTGATACAGGCCAGGATGCCATTGGCCTTTTTGGCCACCTGTCAACCAGTACCCCCAGGTCCCTTTCTGCCTGGGCACTGTCCAGCCACACCGTCCCCAGCCTGTAACATTGCAGGGGATTATTGTGGCCAAAATGCAGTACACGGCACTTGGACTTACTAAACTCCATCTTGTTGGACTCTGCCCATCTATGCAACCGTTCCAGGTCTCTTTGCAGAGCCCTGCTACCTTCCAACAGATCGACACACGCTCCCAGCTTAGTGTTGTCTGCAAATTTACTAACAAAGGACTCAATACCTTCATCCATGTCGTCAGTAAAAATATTGAACAGAACTGGCCCCAGGACAGACCCCTGAGGGACACCACTGGTGACCGGCCGCCAGTTGGATGCAGCTCCATAAACAGACCATGAGTAGATTTAGGTTATATATCAGGAAGAAATTCTTTATTATATAGGTGATGAGTTGCTAGCACAGGTTGCCCAGCTGTGTTGTGGATGCCCCATCCCTGGAAGTGTTCAAGGCCAGCTTGGAAGAGGCTTTGAGAAAAGTAGACTTATTTGCCCATGGCAGAAGGGTCTGAACTAAGTGACTAAGATGACTAAGAATGAACTAAGATCCCTTCCAACCCTCAAGCATAAACTTATACTGTGATTCTTTGTGTGTTTTTTTTAAATGGTTTTATGTTTTTTCTAGAGTAGAAAGCATCTAGGCTGTAAGGAAAAATAAATAAAAGAATGGGACAAACAGGTAGGTGAAAGAATTATCAGTGTTTATTGAAGAACTCTCATGTCACAGCAGCAGTGTATGGATACAAGATTCTGAATGTAAATTTGTGTGTTAACTGTCAAACAGGACAGCCAGGAAAACAAGAAAAGTCACACTTCTGAAAGTGAAGTTGAGATTATAGTTAAAGATTCAGATTTCTTAAATTTGAGGTTACCTTAGAGACATACATGCTTATGTGAACAGTCTTTCTCTGAGAAGTCCAACCATCAGAAGTTAATCTTTTGAAAATAGTATTAAAAATGTTGTAACTAGAATTACAACAAAAATAATCCAAACCATTTTGGCATAGCAATTCTTTTCCAGAAAAATGTGTCCACATTATATGCAGGCAGAAATGCATAGGAGCAGAACACAGGAACTGGCACAGTTAGCCTTGTGCAGCAGAAACCAGTTCTGTAACGAAACCAACAGAGAGAAGAGTCTGGAGTGATGAGACAATTAATGATGTTCTTAGGTTTTGTAGTTGTTTGAAACATTAAGGTACTTAAGAAAATAGCGTACAAGTTAGTGATGAGTTGTGTCGGTTGCAAGACGGAGGTTAAGAGACACAATTGCCTCAGATTTACCAAGTGGAAACTCATTAGGGAATGTGGTTTCAGTGGAGTAGAAGATAAGGATGGTAATAATTCAAGAGAGAGGTGGGATTAAAGGATTTTTATGATCTTGGGAGGCTACTGTTCAGGCATTTATTTCTAAAAAATGGAAAAGAATCTTTTAATAGGGAGAGTGAATGGTTAAAGATGACATGAAGTGAAATAATGTCAACCCAGGTGACAGATTTTAAGAGTTTATAGTAACAATCTATGATAAGAATGGGGTTAAAGAAGTTGATGGAAACAAGCAAATGGCAAATGAGAACTGGCTCAGATCTTGGCCCAGTGAAGGCATTCTGTAGCAGTTAGCTAGAGAACTGCAAATGGAGTGGAAATTACTAGAAATAATGTATTTATTCAAATTACAATTTTTAAAACATGTAATTAAATTTAGTAATCAAACAGGAAAAAAGTGTTTAGCTTCTAAAAATATATTCTTACACAGTGTTCATGCAGGTCACATTTGCACTTAGGAAAAAAGCTGAAATACTGTGAAATTTAGGTTTCAGACACCATAACAGAAATTTAGACCAGGAGTGCTGTAGTGCTATAAACTAATCATGCTGGCCTGGAGAAAAAGAGAAGCTGCAGTCCTAGTAATTTTTCAGATTCCAATGAGGTAAAATGTCTGTTAACGTTAAAGAATCGTCTTCCAAGTCTCACACTTCGTTTTTTTTTTTTTTTTTTAATTTGTAATTTTTGCAAGCTCACAGTGAAATATTATAAATGTGAGCTAATTGCTATGTAGTTATTTCATTGAAAACAAATTGAAACATATGACTGAGTGTCAGAGGTAGGTCCTCTGCATCATAGCAATGTGTCAACAGCAAAAGAATGGTAACATCTTAGGCCACTGTGGACATACTGGAAGAGAAAATTAAGTGTTTACGTAGCAAAATTTGTCACTCTGGTCTTCATTCAAAACGTAACGTAGGAAAACTTGGCTTTGTGTTTTCCTGGCTTTAACCCATATATGTTTGTCACAGAACAAGGAAAATTTTTGCATGTTTTAGGAATCAAGTACTAAAAGCACAAAGGGAGAAGATTTAGGCACAGTTCTCTGTGCCTCTATACAAGATGTATCTCTCTAAGCTTAATAAGAGATATGTAATATAGTGAAAAACAATGAAAACCTTATTATTTAAAAATAACTTTCTAAAACACCATAATTTAATTTTTTTTTTGGTATTTGAAGTACCTTTCTGCAGTTGTGCTTTGAAATATTTACTCCCACTTGTACAACACCATGTTTCTTTCCTGACAGAGTAAAAACTAGTATGAATGTGGAATTTCACAAATATTTTTGTCACTGGTAGCACATGGAGCCTTGTATTTTGGACTATTTAATGAATTAAATTTAGCACTTGAAGCTCAAGTAAATATTAGCATACATTTTTAGGTGGGCAAAAAAGCAGAGAGCTGTACAGTTAATATGCTGGGAAGAAAACTGAGAGTGCCTAGGTGTTTCCCCTACGTGTAACTAACTACACAGAATTTCTTTTTCCTTTTTTAGAATAGTTTAAATGTCTTTGAAACTTTGAAGGGATAACCCACTATGGACTGTCTAGGTCTGTGCACGTTGCTTTTAGTACTTTTATTATTTTTCTTGCAATTGAAGACTAATGAGCATGCCCTTTAGATGCTATTTTAGCTCAGATACAACTTTATAAATATTTCAACTTAGATATAATTGGATAAATTGAACTTGTTTAATTAGCAGTGCAATCAGCCAGTATGGCTTAGGAAGTCATATCACATTAAAAATACAGTGATAATGCATGCTAATAAGGAATAAGCAAATCATTTTAATGAAAAATTCCACACTTTTAGAAGCCATTTGTGTCTAGTTATAAGGTTTTACAGGTTTGCCATTACTTCTATTTTACTATTGCCATTACTTAGGAATTTGCATGCCAGCGGAAAATCAGTGAAGACCTTTACTAGCTGATTTTTGAACCAATATGGCCAGCTCTTTTTAAAATGGTTGTATGGGAGAGTGAAATGTTTTTTCAAGGTGTTTGTTCACGTTTAAAATTTTTCTTTGAATGTTAATTTTCAAATTTGTAATGGTTACTTGAAAATGTAAAGTTAGTTTTATCTGAGCAATATTCATTCTTCTGTCTCTCAATAAATTTTCTCCAAATTGCAAAATACTGAATGCCAGCAGTGGGGTACATGAAGGATAAAGTGTTGAGTCACATTCTTTGCATCTCTAGCTTGGGTGTGATAAACATGATGGAGAAGTGTGAAACAAGGAACCTGATAAAGTGCTGAGGTTTGGACTATACAGGCAAGAGCTTGATATAAGAGCCAGAATTTATGAATTAAGTATATGCTTGTACATGTCAGAAAGAGCTTTATTTTTTTGTGTATTTTAAGCATGCTTACAAGAAGCTTTTAGTTTATTTTCAGACTGCATCAATGTTTATATTTTTGGAATAAGTCAAGAGCACGAGTAACATGGTTATATATTTTTACCCCTTTTGTGAATAATTTTTTAAAACATCATAATTTTAATTTTTTTGGAGTTTGAAATACCTTTTTACAGAATTTGTTGTCTTCAAGGAATATGGAAATATTAATTCAGATATGAGGACATATATTACATTTTTTACACAAATACAAAAAGCGTTATTATTAATTATTGTTTCTTTACTGGAAATAGTGTATTTCAAGTAGGGTTTTACCATTAATTAAGCTTTGTGTTCTTCTTTGATGGTATAAAGTATTAGTTAGTCTGTTTGCAGTATGTATTGGATGACATGGCGAGGTATATATTTTCCAAACTGAGTAGGTGTCTAAAAATTCAGACAGCTGATTTTAAAAGCAGATAAATTCTTAGAAGGATTTGCAGAAGCTCCTAAGCATCATGTGTCTCTAAGAGCCTCTAAGTAGGAAAGCAGACATAAGTAGGTGCCTAATTTAAATAATCCCAGTAGGCATCTATTGGCATGTTTCTGTGACTTAATATGCGTTCTAGGGTGTCTGAAAAAGATTGAATATCTAGTTGACCTGATTTCAGTGATTTCAAGCTTCTAATTTTATGCCATTACACTGCAGAGCGCTGAAGAAAACAGACAAGAGCTATCGAGGTGAATAGGAAGAAAACTGTGCATACAGGTTTTCATTTTGTCATGAAAATAGCATTCTCTAAATCATAGCATCATAAACAATGTATCATCAGTTGTCTTTCAACCACATAAGATTTTCTTTGCCCAGGGTCTTGGTTCAGTGGACACATTTCCTGTTTTTCTCTGATCAAAATGCCAGTTGCATGTCTTCATGGTTGATATCTTCAACAGTTGCTTTCATTTTAAATAGTAGTACTTGTTTGCTGAAAAGCTTTTTATCCAAACACTTGTTTTTTAGGTGAATAATACACATGCTTAGCAGGTTACTGATGAGACAAAAAGGCATCTGTAGATCTGGGTGATGCTTCATGGACAGATTTGCACATTAATTTTTCATTTCTAAAGCTTAAACTAGTTAAAAATGTGGTCTCTTGGCATTATGTCTAGCTGCATTTAGCTTGAAATTCTATACCTTCTTGGCTGCTTTATGTAAAGAAATGCAAAATTGCATAAAATTTTCAACATTAGGTTTACCACATCACTAATTTTGGCCATATTTTCACCTTCATTTTAAACCAACCTAAAGTGATGGCACTGCACATGGTTCATTTGCCTGGAATTGACCGCTTGCATGAAGCAGTCCTTCACTTCTCCTCCGTCTTCTGTATCAGGTAATGGTCTGTATTGAACTGGACCTGGAACATGGACCTGGAACACACCTGGTCTTTACTCACCCTGCCCACCCTGTCCCTGTGTTTGGTGACAGGAACCACCGAGTTTAAAAGATAGTTTCTTTACATATTTTACTTAGATTCGAATCTGAGGGCATAATTTCACCTAACAGTTTGCACCAAGTACAGTAAAGGCAAATTTTGAGGTGGGAAATGCATGTAAGCTTTGTGGAATAGGAATAAAGTTTGGAAATGGAGAATGTGGATAAGAAAATAAGCATGAAGATGAGTTGAAAGCACATAGTACTGAATAATCAGAGATTATCTGTTCAGCTGTCAAAGATGCCAGCTTCTAACAAGAGAGAGAAAACAGATCTGTATTGGTGCCTGAATGTGGAGCTCTATGGGAAAGATTTCTACCTGTGAAACATATAATGATACTGGAAGAAATATATCTTTGTGGTACTCTAGCAAAGTACTAGAGTACTCAGAGGTCCTGTTGATGGCATCATACAGAAATCTTCTGACCAGGAATTGTTGATCATCTAGAAAATGTCAAGGAAAGGAAGAACTTGGGAGCATTTTTTGGTAGGAACATGTAGACTTGAAAGGATATTCCAAAGTGACCCAGCAATTCTATTTGTAGCATATGAACTGATAATTATCAGGGGAATCTGAATTTAATTATTCATCTGTGTATTTTTTCTTAGAATTGGTTAGCATGCCCTATTTGATTTTTAAATGTACAAAACCATCAGGGATTTGTACAGAGCGGTTGTTGAGATAAGGTACACTTAAAGGTTACTTTTCAAAGATGAGACTCTTTACAGTTGTACAAATATTACTTATTGGATGTCTAAAACTTAATTTACTAAACGCTCAGTATTAAATGTGATGGTGTTCTAGAAAGCATTTCTGTAAGTATCAGCACCTCAGCAGATGAAAAGATCTAAAAGACTCTTAACACTGAAGTCACACTTTGTCCGATATAAGTTATGCTTCTGTTTAGAAAAGAGTGTGTTGGTGTATCTGGCCAAACTTCAGTTTTTCAGTGTAAAGGCCTTGAAGCACAAAATGGACTCAGTATTCACTGGACATCTAGAAGAGTATCCTGGGAGCTTATTTCTGCTGACGTGGGTGCTGTAGGGGTGTACCAGATCTGCTTCCAGCTGCCCAGGATGTATACAGATGGAGAAGAGAGATTGGGGGGGAGTGTCTTCAGATTGTACCTCAAGGCACTAGTTCATCAGCTTCTGTTCTTTACTTGCCAGAGAAGTCACAGGTATCCTCTTTACTTAGTTGGAGTTAGTTTTGTTTAAAAGCCACTAGATATTCCTGGCAATACTACTATTACGGAAAAATGTTATCTTGCCCTGAGGTTGTAGCATTCTCAAAAAGGAATAGAATTAAGTCCGTGAGAAAAAGCAAATTGATAAAATGATAGGAAATGCCAAAGTCAGTGTTGCACAAGGACTTTATCTTTCTTTTTGTGTAGACTTATAATGCAGTCTTAATTCTGTTGCTTTGTTCCACAGTGCTTTTTACTCACATAACACACAGAATGGACATACCTCCCTTTTATCTAATCAGGAAATTGTTGTCAGTACACTGTTACGTATTTTATTATATGGTAGCCAGACAGTTAAACTAAATTCCTCATCTCCTTTAATATGTCTTTATTCCCTGTACATTTTAAGTAGTCTGCAAATAGTAACTAATTTACAGCTGTCTCACACACAGTCCCTTTGTGTGATATGTCTTTTTACAGATAGATGATGGCTCTGCAGATGAAAGCAAGTAAATTATATGTGAGATAAGGATGTCAAATTTAAGGATTTTTTTGTTCGTATTTCACATTGCAAAACATTTATATATTCAACTAATTTTTGTTTTAGTGTATCTAAAAATATTTACCATGTTCCCAAATCTTATGTCAGGTTTTCTTTCAAGAGCTCAGTAGAGCACAAATACACTCAGTACCAAACAGAATTTTGCTGAAATTATCTAGGATCAATAGACGAGTATAAGCAGTACATCGCTTTCCTTTTGTGCCGTCTCCCTGGTTCATTCATTACACATCTTTCAAACTCTCAGTAAATGAACAAGATTTATGCAAGCAATAATCTCTTGACACAGGTTCATTCCTGGAGTGGGTCTGTACTGTACTTCCCAACTGAATAAGCTTGATGCCATAAGCTTGATGCCATCTGATCCACCCATTTTCTCAAAGCAAGATAAGCTATGCAGGTGTAATTCCTAACAGATTTATCTAAGCCTGGGTTGTAAAGACAATTATTAAGTTTCAAAACGCTTCTCCAGTGATTTAAGATGTCACTATCCTTAAAAAGTCTGCCTAGTATCTAATCTGATACTTTTCTGCAGCAATATAAGACAATTATTTCTCGTAACATTCATTGTGGTATTCTTTTCAGGTACTTTTCAGATGTCTTTTGCCTATTTGACAGCTTTTATGTGAATCCTCTTTTCTTAAGATCCAGTCCTTCAGCCTCTTTTTGGTGACTATTTTCTAGGTTTCTCATTATTCCTTTTACTCCTTCTTCAATTAATTCCTGTCTTGTTTGAAATCTTGTCACAAGATGTACAGTGCTGCCAGAGCTTTGTGAACTTATCTTACATGTTTTTAGGTTGCACTAGCATTTATATATCCCGGTATAATGTTTTTAAAAATCGCTCAGTTGTTCTTAATGATCACAAGACTTCTATTTTTCCTTTAGAATGGATGTCTAGCCAGTTACTCCAGCTTGTTGTTAATATCTTGATTATTTTGTCTACCTAACAGTAGAACATAGCAGTTTTCTGTATTTTCTGTACCTTACATTTTAGCCTATTTTCATATTATGACTTTTATTATTTTTATTGTATTTCTGTCTTCTAAAACTATTCCACGTCTAATAGGATATCCTTTAGTTCATCTTCCAACCCACTAGAATCATAGAATAACGTGAGTTGGAAGGGACCCACAAGAATCCTCGTGTCTATCTCCTGGCCCTGCACAAGACATCCCCAAGAGTCACGCCATGTGCCTGACAGCCTTGTCCAAACACTCCTTGAAGTCTGCCGGCCTGGTGCTGTGACCACTTCCCTGGAGAGCCCGTTCCAGTGCCCAACCATCCTTCGGGTGAAGAACCTTTCTCAAATATCCAACCTAAACCTCCCCGATGCAGCATCAGGCCATTCCTTTGGGTCCTTTGGGTCACCACAGAGGAGAGAACAGTGCCTGTCCCTCCTCTTCCCCTCATGAGGAAGCTGCAGACTGCAATGAGGTCTCTTCTCAGTCTTCTCCAGGCTGAACAGAACAAGTGACCTCAGCCACTCCTCATACAGCGTTACCTCAAGGCCCTTCACCATCTTTGTGGCTCTCTAATGGCTTAATATCTTCTTTATATTGTGGCACCCAAAACTGCACGCAGGACTCAAGGTGAGGCCGCCCCAGTGCAGGGCAGTGTGGGACAATCCCTCCCTTGCCCGGCTGGCGATGTTGAGCCTGATGCCCCTCAGGACACGGTTGGCCCTCCTGGCTGCCAGGGCACAATGACTCAAATACAACTTGCCATTGACCAAGACCCCCAGTTTCCTTACCACAGCACTGCTCTCTAGCCTCTCATTCCCCAGTCTGTGTGTACATCCAGGGTTGTCCCATTCTAGGTGCAGAATCTGGTACTTTCCTTTGTTGATCTTCATACAGTTGGTGATTGCCCACCCCTGTAATTTGTCCAGATATCTCTGCAGGGCCTCTCTGCCTTGGAGGGAGGCAACAGCTTCTCCCTATTGAATATCATTGGCAAAGTTACTTCGTATACTTCTGAGTCCTGTATTCAAGTTGTTTATGAAGACCTTGAAGAACACTGACCCTACAGTAAAGGTGTGTGGAACCCCAGTAGTAACTGGTCACCAGCCTGATGGAACCCTAAAGTTATCCCATTTACCCCATAGCACTTTGAGTCCAACCCATGAGCCAGGTGCTCACACATCACATGATGGGTTTATCCATCTGTGTGCTGGACATTTTGTCCAGAAGGACACTGTGAGAGACGGTATTGAAAGCATTACTGAAATCCAAAAAGGTTATATCAACTGGCTCTACTTGGTCAGCTAGGTGGGTAACTGTCATAAAAAGAAGTCGTCAAGTTGGACTTTATCCTCATGAAACCATCCTGGCTGTGACCAATGATTACATTGTCCTGCATGTCTTTCTGTAACTCCCAGAATAATCTTCTTCATAATATTACCAGGCATGGAAGTGAGACTGGGTCAGCTTTTTTTACCCGCTTCCCCTTTTGATTCTCCGGATTCCCAAGACTGGTGAAAATTCATGGAGAGAGATCTTGTTATGAAGTCCATCTGATGCCTTGAAGTGGCTACCTGAAAACAGAGGCTAGAAAAGATTTAAGAGAATAAAAGCGGGTATTTATTTGAAGGACCTTTAAAGGTACACCTTGGACAGTCAAGAGGCTACACCCAAGATGGACACTGGGTCACGGGTTCTTCACACTTTTATAAGTTTGGTCTATTTGCATATCAGGGTTAATTCTCCAATTACAATTTCTGGCAATGAAGTAATTACCCCAAGTTTGCTCCCCATTTAGAGGCTTTAGTTTACGCATTTTGGGGCCTGGAACAAGGTATCCTTGAAGTGCAAACCTAGAGAGGGTTTGTTAATGTCTAACCAGCATGAAAGAACAGTAGCTAACAGGCTGTATGAAGTTTCAGAGTTACACACTGAGCAGTACAGGATCTGAAAAATACAAAAGTTAAAACCTAAGGCATCAAGCTAGCTCTTTGAGTATTTACCCTGGCGTGAATCCCCTCACACTATCTCTCCTTTTTGACCACTATTTCTCGTTGTGTCCTCATAGCCTGTATGTCAGTGATTTCTTTTTCTGTGGAATTTTTCAGGTATATTGCTTGTTCTTCTACCAGTTTGAGAGTAACACTGAGGGAAGTTTGACCCATCTTTATTTAACTGAGCCATCTTTACAGTATCCCAGTGCACTGTTAATTTGGGGAATGATGACAAGAGCTTTGAACCAGAGTTCTGTTCCTGGTGTTGTTAGCTGCTAGTATGAAATTGTCAGAACAGCCCTGATTTATTTCCAACTTATGCAAGCACCATGATGTTGCTTTGTTTCTGAAAACAAGGAATATATCTCTGCTGCCTGCCTGTCCTTAAAATGAGTTCAGTGAGGGTAAAATTTTGTCATGCCTGTGAATGGGAATACTGATTTGGAAGTGTTGTGTGCTGACCTTGCACTCAGTATCTCATGTATCTCTGCCTGTGCCACGTGTTGAGCATTAAAGTTTTTTAGCATTTGAAAGGACAGTGTTATTTGAAAATAGGACTGAGCAGACAACTTCAAGGAAAAATAAATCAAAAGGACTAAACTTGGAACTCACGATGTTAACTGAAGCACCTATGAAATATTTACTGGTCGTCTCAGCAACATTTGAGTGAATCAAAGTTAGGAGCATTGTAGTCTGTAAAAAATAATTTCTCAAAGGATTAAAGAAGTCTTCAGAAATCAAAAAAAAAGGTATTACTTTTCTTTTTCTCGCTCTTTGTACTCTGGTTCTCAGTAAAACAAACCTGGAATGCGTTTATACGTCAAATGTTAAGTGGTGGTCTCGCCAAGTAGAATAATCAAAGCCTAAGGCACAGCTATCTGCAGATTTGAATCCTTAAACTACTATGTTTGAATAATAAAAAGTCTAAGATCTTAAAAAGGGAAGGACTTTTTAACAGAAACAAGTAAATTTGAGCTACAATCCATTCCACAAACTCCAAATATTGTTTTGAGTATTAAAAGATGAATTAGGTCATGTACTGTCTGGAGAGAGGGCTGGTTGGCATCCTAGCTTATGCAAGTACTCGTCTGTACAGCCAGGATAATTGAGATAGAAAAAGTATTCAGTTGTTTCAAAATCAGAATAGGCAGGTGTTTTCTTTGCTTCCATTTTCTAGTCCTTTATGAAATGTTAGTGCTATAAAACTTGCAATTTGAGCAGTTCTGTTGGGGTTTTTTTGGGAGAATTAAAAGGTTCTTTTAGTGTCATTTTCCTTTAACCATGACTTTTTGGCAAAAGATGAAACATTTAAAACTGAAGTACAATAATGGCTTTATTAAAATACAAAAAATTGAGGTATTAATTTTTGTCTTTTTGGTACTGGCAGTGGTGCAAAAATTTATTATTTTGGTACAGTGGTGCAGTTCTGCAAGATACAGAACTGTATGAGAATGTGACAGGACTAGAAGTCTGACTGCTTGAAAAGTTGATGAAGTTCTGTAAATTCACAGTGCTTACATCTGCATGCTAGAGGAAACCTCAAGTGCAGTCTTTCAGGAGGCTCCTTGATTCTTACATAGCTACAGTGCTCCTACCCCTTACCTATTTTTAGGAGAGAGAGAAACTTTGACTTCAGGATTTGCTGGAAATCCTGATAAGCAGATAATGGAACTGCATTACAGTGAAGTAAAGTAACAAAAGAGACAAATTCTGGTGATATTGTTCTTCAATGTTGTGATGCGTAGAAAACACTTCATATTTTTATTTGTTACTTGAAGTGGTTTTCTGACTCATGCTTCTGTGTCCTTTACCTATTCAATGAGACATCTTCCATCCTTTGTGCAAGGATGAAGTGTTCTCGATAGCAATCTTTCTTCTTTTGCTTTTTGAAAAAGCTCTTTGTAGATGCTTCCACACCTCTTTGTCTTTGTGTTTTTCCTGATAATACATTGGCAAAACATCCCAGAGAAAGAACTCTGTGTAAAGAACTGTTTTATTGGAAGAAAAGTTCAGCTTTTCAGTAAGAATGACATTGTTTGCAATTATGTTATTTTGTCCGTATGTGGTTTTTAACTATGTTATTTTGATATGCTTGAAACAATTCTGTTCCTCAGACATAGTTAGTTTTTATATGGTTTCTGGATTGGAGCTGTAAGTACCCAGATGACAACCTCACAAATGAATCTGTTTCAGATTAGGTATCAGAAAAGATAATCACTATGCAGAATTACATTAGGCGCAGCTTTTCATTTTATTCATTAATGCTTTTTACCAGAATACTGTCATCTTAAAGATAGAAACTAAGTGATAAATTCTATAAAAATTGACTGTTTATTTCTTCCTATCAATAATGAATGTCGTTGCTGTGTTTATTTGCTCCTAGAATACAGATAAAACCAATGCAGTCTACTTCCATCTAGCATGGATATTCAAGTCAGTCTCACACCACAAGTACCTTCGTGCTTGAATTGAGTCTGAAACTGTAGCCAGGTTAGGGACCAAAAACTTTGTACCTTTATTTAATCTGATTTTTGTTATGAAAGTAGCAGAAGACTTTTCTTAGCACCCGGGTCTGTAAAGATTTAAGCATTTCATGAAAGATAGCCTCAAATTTATTAGAATTATAATTTTTTGTTACAAAACATGTTTAGATTAATAATAGTCATTCTCTCTCCTTACAGTGCAAATTAGACTATCAAGCCTGTGCCTCAGGAAAACAAATTTCAGTGAAATGTGAAGGACGTTGCCCGTGCCCTTCTGACAAATCCACAAATGTGGGCAGAAATGACAGGAGAGGTGAGTGATGGTAACTCGTGTAATATTTTTAATGCTCATTTCCAGAAGGAAGGAAGATTTTGCTCACAG
>WEIT01013532.1:110526-122647 GCA_013389985.1 Dryoscopus gambensis | reverse complement strand
AGAAATTGTACATCATATTGACAAATCATTATGCATTCAAAGGGTTGGGTTTTTTTCTGTGTAAGTTTAATGAAGCTTTTAAAGCATTATAGAAGACTAACTTTTGTGTTTTCCTTCTTTGTGGTTTATTAACATTTGCTTTCTTTTTCAGAGAAGCGTCCTCCAGTTGTTATATTCCAAGAGTGAGGTAGTCAGACAGTATATGGCAAGGCTCATCAATGCTTTTGCTTCACTGATAGAAGGTAAAAGATTCGCTGCAAAAAATAAGATAGCATTTTCATATTATACTGTCTTATAGGTGCCTCACAAGTGCATGTCAGTGCATGTAGAAATTTAGAACCTTATTTGCACCCTTTTTCTAGGGATTCACTGTCTTTTGTTACGTGGACTCAAAACAGCTTTTCAGTATCTGGAAAGTTTTCATTTTGACACTGTATATTCAGCATTTCTGACTTGTTTTGATGATTTGTAATCCGTGTGGGAACTTACTCAGATACTGCCTTTAATATAGTCTTCAGTCTCTCCATGAGGGTGAAAGAGAAAAATCCCCATTAATTAGGGGTCCTGTGGGCAGACCTGCTACCAGGCTATGCAATAGTAGCTACTGTGGCTTCTGCAGTTTCCTGGCCCTCACCTGAATAAATCTTCATGTATCACTGCTAACAATCTAGATGCATATATATCCAGCTTTGTATCTCTGCCTGTCCCAAATTAGCACTTGGTTTGCTGCTATTTTTGGAGCTAAGTATTGCTAGGAGCTGAAGTCTCATTTGAAGTCAGTAGCAGGAGGGCACCTGACTTTCCCAAGCTCCTTGGACATCTCTGTTCTTTTCCTTGGTTGCACAAAACTGATAGATCAGAAAGCATATACTCACAGTGGATTCTGTGTAGTGCTAATTTGGCAAGTGTGCACCTCTAATACCCCATGTGTCTGGATTGAGTGCAGCTGGTCTGCCGCACAGCTTTGTGCAGGTTTGTTTGGATCTTGGCACAAGATTGTGGCTTGTCAAGAGGAAACTGAGGTCAATCCTGCTTACTTTTCCTAAGAGAGGGAGCTTTTCTGTCATAGCTGCTATCTCAGCATCTGTTCTTTCATCACTTTTTGCACCAGGTCGTGCCTACCTTTCTCAGAACCCAACATTGCTGCAAATGCTGGAGGACAGACTGAAAGCTGAAGACAAGGATTCCCTTACATGGGAGAATGTTCTGGGGGCTCTGCAGAAATTCAGCCTCAGGTGATGAAAGCACAGTGTGTGGTGGTGACAGCAGGAGAGGAAATGCAGGCTAGTTAGGCTCTGTTCAGGGAGGAAAGAAGAGCACTTGATTTTCCCATAACAATCATCAGAACCCCTGATGGCTGATGAAAGCAATGTCACTTGTTATGGAGGAGAACTCAGTTTTGATGACTGAATTAACCTGACTTCTTACCAGCCGTCAAGGCTCAAGTAAATGTACATGTCCTGCCACAGCCTTGTGTGCCTTGTATGTGTTCCTTAACTGGAGAAAGTGAAAATCTTAATGTAGAAAGCTCTGATGATCCTACATGGAAAAAAAGAGTTGTGTTACATTCCAAAGCATAAGGTTTTCATTATCCTTTCTGCAAACATTTTTCAGGCATTTCATCTTTATCCTGTTGACCCTCTTTCCTGGAGCTGTCTGTGCATGGACTGTCTTGTTCCTTACTTTTGCGTTAGCAGTCTGATTCAAATGCCCACCACAAAAGAAATAATTCAAATGCAGTAAAGGGCACGATGTTGCTCTATTCATCAAATAAATATGATCTTAGGAATTCTGTTTTCACAGTAGTCAGGAGGTATACTGAAAATTTGGAAGTTTTTTATTTTCTGAAAAGTAACAATCTTACAGAAAGTTAATTCCAGATACTTGACATATGGAAAACTTTTTAAATATGTGGTCAGATGTTCCCTGTTTTGTTTAGTCCATGCCGTAGACCTACTGCAATATCCAGCACTGAGAAACATGGGAGCTTTCAGCACCAAAGCCAGGAAAACACCTGCTTTGATGTTTGCAATTTAAATTTAGTGCCTCTTGGAAATAATGTTACTAAAAATGTTTTTCTTAAATAAGACTTTTCTACCAGTATGTGCTTCTTTTTTTGTATTGTAAAGTGTGGAATTTCTATTGTAGATCACAGTTGGTCACCTGGCACTTAATTCAGCATAGTCTTTGAGGGCAACTACAAGTTGAGTTAAATGAGCATGAGATTTAAGAATCTCTAGAGAAAAGTGCAAATAGATTCAAGCAAAAGACCTCATTTGTCAAATCAACAGTACAAAAGTGCTACAGTGCTATGGCTACCTGTGACAGAAGAAGTAATTAATTTGTTTTATGGATCTGTTGTGTGTAGCTGGCTTTTTAAACCAATTTTAAAAGACAATTGAAAATGCCATTTTAGCTGGAGTAAGAAGCCTTAGAAAACAATGAAGAAACTTACCTCAGCAGTTCACATGTTTAAAAAGAACAAAATAAAACAAAAGACAAACCCCCCCAATCTGTCCAACAATGTTTTAGTCCTCTAACCATATGGGAATCTGCATCTTCAATTTCTTCAGGCTTTGTTAATTACTTAGTTTAATGATTCTGCTAAAATGGGTAGTTTAGGAATTTTTTTTTGGCAGGCTAGTGTATTTTTAATGTGCTTATACTGGCTATAAATGTATCTGAAAGCTATTTATGTTTTGATCTGACATTTGTGATTTGTGATCTGATTTTGTTTTTTAATCCTAGGCGTTCACTGCAGTCGGCAATGATCAAAGATGGGCTCATTTTCTGGCTGGTTGATGTTCTAATAGACCCAGATTGCCTGTCTGATTACAACCTGGAGTATTGTGTTGCCTTGCTCATGAATCTTTGTCTGCGGAGTGCAGGTGTCTTATATTTTGAATTACAACCTTGTTCCAAGAAATAGATAGGGAAGATTGTGAATCTTTTTCTCCTGTTATACCAGGATTATTTCAAGTGGCTACAATCAGTAGCAGGGACCACAACCAGAGATAGTTGAGAGTTGTAACCAATGCTTTTGAGCACATCCCTTTTCCCAAGAATCCCAATTATGGGAGGTTAGTTTCACCAAATTTTAAAGAATTAAGCAAGGAAATAAGCAATGGCACCCTATAAGATTTGATTATTTTTCATATTAGATGTGAAGGCTGCCATTCCTATGTTCCAGGCCCACTTTTCCAAGGACACACTGTGTCCACTTACAGACTCTGTGTAAGAGATTTCTTTGTAAACAGAAAGAACTGGGTTGAGGAGTAATGGCAAGGAGCTTAACCTTCACCTTGACTTCACTTCTACAATGCAGAGATTCCCCCCAAGAAAATAAGATCCTGTCTCTGTCCAAGAGACTTAAAAAGAGCTTGAAGTAAATTTCCTTTTAAAAAGGAAAGTAAGTTAAGGGTGAAAAATCATCTGCTTGTTGTAAGCAAAAAAATGCCTTTGTGAAATTTTTAAATCCCCCTTGTGTTGCATCCTGTCCAAGACTGCAACTGCGTAAATCCAGACTAACTTCACTGATTTTAACTCAGTTATGCTGAACAGCATTTGTCAGGAACAAGGAAGAGTATTGCTCTGTGCAAACTACATTTAATACTGATTCTAAAAAGTAAGAAAGAAACTTGCTCTGATCTGTTCTATTTTTTCAAGCATATTTATGTGTTCTGCCTTTGCAGGGAAGAAAATATGTGCAAGTATCCCAAACCACATGCTCAGAGTTCTTTCTGGTCTTCTTGGCCACGAGAATCTTAAGGTATTTGTACAGCAAACTTTGGGTTAATGAAAAGGTGGAAAGAAAACTTAAAAAAACAAGAAAGGAAAAACTGGGAAAAGTAAATTGGTTTTGTTTCCTTTATTAGAGCCTCATGTAATTAAGTTGCATGAATTTTTCCTAAAATTCACAAATGTATAAATTTTATTTTGTTGAGCGGCGGTTTTTCTAGACAGAAGTATGTCTTCCTTTAACAGATGTTGGCAGCCAAGAATGGAAGCTTTTGGATGCAGTTATCATGTAGTCCGTGTGCCTTGATTGCAGTTTCTGATGCTGCTTAAATGTCATGCACCAAATCACCTCAAGCTTAACTCGTTCATGAGATGAACAATGTGTGATGCAAAGCTATTATGCAAAACATCATGTGAGGGGAACGCATTTGCTGTAGTTTTAAGAAATGCTATAAAAAAGCAGTAGACTTGTGACATTCAAGCCCTAATATCTTTTTATCTCCCACTTCATTTGACCTGTCACTTTAACCTTTTGTGGTTCCTTTCTTTTCTATCTTGGGGCACACTTGCATCTTAGATGCTAAATTGAACTACCTCAGAGGAAAATGCTAAAAATTTTTAGTTATTTCTACCTGACACGTGTCAGCACATCATTCTGATACCTGCTGTCTGATATATAAAGCCTTGCTTCAGCTGTCCCTGCAGGGTGGCATTTCTTTAACTGTGGAGTAAAATTTAAGGCAGAAAGAAATGCAGATAAATATTGTACAAAGCTGAATTCACGGAGGCAGAATTTTTACCAGGATGTTCTAGAATAATTCTATGATGATTGTGCAAGGTGTTAGGAGACTTCTAATAAAAATGAAATATAAATTCTGATGCCTTGTTTCTATGTACAGTGACTGTATCATCAAGGGGTTTCGTTTATAACTTAAACCGAAAATAGAGACTACACTTCAATGAAGTGTTTTGTCCATGTGTTATGAATGCATTAGATGTAGATCAGTTCTTCACTGGCATGGTTTTGACTAATTTTGACATACCTTTATTGGATTCTTTCACTACCTTTGTTTTGTGAATGATGAAAGTTTAAGACAATACGTACTAATGCGAGATAAAATCCCAACCCCTAGACTGAAATACTTAGAAAATGCTACCATATTTTTGAAGTCTGTGCCTTAAAATTACTTTGAAGTTTCTCTCAGAGGGTGCATTCTTAAAATGTACTTTACACTTATTTTGGTAGAAGTTTTATTATCAAAGTCAAAAGTAGAATACGGTGCTCTTGGGTGTGAGGAGAGCTTCCTGAGAAGCTATGGAATCCTTGTGTGAATCCCAATCCCTTACTTTCCCTGGCTTCCCCTGCTCCTGGGCCTTCTCATTGTTCACTTTTCCAAAGGTACAGACAGAGGATGACTGAAAATCTTAGTGCTCCAAAAGAAACTGGCCAATGGAAAGGGTCACGTAAGTGCTGGTAAAACCAGTTTGACAGATATGGTGGCTTTCACTAGCCATAATTGAGAGCTTTTATGCTGGCAGGTTTTTTGCCTCTCCCGAGGGACAGTAACAGGCAGCAGAGAGAGGATGTTTGAAGCTGCTTTGGCTTTATTATCCTGCCTCAGGCTACAGTGCTTGAAGTCTGTCTTGAGTTCGTGCTGGCAGGGTCTTCTCCCTATTCTTTGTCCTGTTTTTTGCTATTAGTGTTTGTCAGAAACTAACTTCTTTTCTGCTTTTCTTTCTTTCTTTTCCTTTTTTTTTTTTTCCTTATGGCTAGGTCAATTTGCAAGAATACACTATCAGAAGCAGGGAGGCTGTTTGGGAAATTAGTATGCAGCATACTGGTTTAGATCAACCATATCACAGCATTTGCATACTAAAAGTTTTCTGCTTCCCACGTTGAAATTTTTGCAAGCCCAGTCTAGCCTGGTTAAACTCTTTAAAGTATAATTGTTCTGCATTTTCACTCATATTTTGCTGATAGTCAGCTGGGATGACTGACTGTAAGAGTTTTTCTTCATGGTATGACTATTTCTTCCTCTTAGATCCAGTCATATGTGAATGGAGCACTGTACAGTATTCTGGCCATCCCTTCTGTCCGAGAAGAAGCCAAAGAAATGGTAAGAGCTGCTGCTTTGCATAGCATGAAAATCAACACCTCTGCCAGAGATGGCCCAGACAGGGAGCTGCTGAGAAGGGCACAGCAGGGCTGTGAGGTGGGAGCCAGGGCATTTTGAGAAGGGAACCCACAAGAGGCCCTCCTGCTTTGATCCTCAGGGAAGTATGAATGTATGTCTCAAATATTTCTGCCATGTTTTCAGGTCTTTTTCCCTGGAGTGGAGCCCCAGTAGTGTGAAGGATTCTGTCTGAATTATAAATTAAAGGTGTTATTTTAGAATTGTGTGTCCTTCTAGCATTTTGTAGACTCCTTGTGGCCCAGGAGATGCTTTCATCTCACCTGCTGCTTCCTCCCCTCATGTAGCTCATTCTGCACCAGTGAGTAGCCACTAAAAGGAGGAGTTCTTCCTGCTTTTCCTTCTGCCTGGTGAAGACATGGTTATTTGGGGAAGGCAGCAGGAGGAAGGTTTCAGAACTAGGAACTGATCTCCTGTGAAAGTTAGTCTAATGGTAATGACTATGTTTCAACTTCTGTGTTTGAGGAAGCTGCTCCTGGGATAGCAGCATGTCTTTGTATCTTAAGAACTAACCCAGAGAGTTATGCAGACATAATTGTTGTCAGATGTTCCACCTCACAGAGCACAGAGGATTGAAAGTGATCTTACATGGTTAAAGACACAACATAAAGCCTATAAGGAGCCGTAAAGAGAGAGACCGGCTTTAAAGTCAAAGCTGATTCTGCTTTTTGCTTTCCTTCTCTAAACCTTGCACTGTTGTCTCTGTGGATGCAAATTTTACTCTGTTCTGATGACTACTGTGTACTGAATTCAGAAGGCAAAAGTAGCAGATCTATTGTAAAAATTTGCTGTTCATCATGGACATGTCTGTCTAAGCCTCGAAGCAATCTAGAGAATGTATTTCTTTTGTCTGTGCAACACTTGGAGCTGGACACCATGGTTTGCTTCACACTGCCTGTTTTTCCTGACCAAAAAAAGCACATATATTTTAGCTAACAGATCTCTTTCACTGTGGTCACATGAAATACTGATCCACCAATGTTTTCTGCTACATCCAGGGAATGGAAGAAATTCTGCGCTGCTTTATCAAGGAAAGAAATGAAGAGATGGTTCGACAGATTGAATATGTTATCAAGCAACTCAATTCAGGTCAGAACACATGCAGCTATCAGAGGTTTAAATCTTTCACAAAAGCAGTAAAAAAAGCTCATGTATTTACCTGGCATTGGAGCCCTCAAAGAATAACAGTAGTGTGATGGTCTGAGAGAGGGTGAGTAGTGAGTGTCAGGATTTGAAAGTCATGTATTTTAAAATTTCCTTTATGTTGTAGTAATAAAGAAGAAATAATAGGCTGAGTAAATCTCAATTCCAAAGTTTTGGGACCATAAATAAAATGACCTTGGCTGTTTTCTTTCATGCCAGTGGTCAGATGGTAATGAGAGACTGCTGCCAACTGCAAAAATGCAATAGAAATTTGTAAAACAGGATTTAGAGACAAGGTCTGTCTGTGCTCATCTCTTGCTCTGTGGAGATGTAGCTTTATGTGAAATGGCGTTTCCTGAATAGGGAGCAGAGACCATCCTTTTTGGAGAGTATATTGATGTGTCACAGGAGGTATAGATTCTGTTAATACAGACAGAGATGGTGGAATATTTATTCCGTTTTCTGTTGCCTGTGGCTGAAAGGAAGACTGAAGAAAGAAAAAGCAAATTATGAGAAGGAGATTAATTCTAGTTGAATCTTTCTGTGCAGTAAACATAGAACAAGTTGAACTGCTCTCTGTGGCTTTTGGAAAGAGAACACAGCCTATTTTACAGTTCTGGCTTGTAAAAGAATAAATAAAGTATTCAAGTACTGTATTGCCACTATACAATATTTGTTCTTCAAGGTTATAGAACCTCCTCTTCTACCTGAGAATGGCATTTTTAAGAGGTTTTGTCTGAGCTGATGAGTACAAGTTGTGTTTTCAGCTTTCCAGCATAAGCCTGGCAACTTTTTTTGTGAGGCAATAATTTTGTCCAAAAGTTAAAATAAGTATTCTGCATGAGTACTAACATTTTATGTACAAAAGCAGTATAATATTAAAGTATTTTTAGGGAGAAGTAGAGTCTCTTACTAAAAAATTTTTGAAAAATAGACAAGCTTGCAAGTGCACACACTTCCATTCAAGTCTTGTCAGTAAATACAGTGAGACATCAACGTGGATTTTATGAGAAAGTAACTATTCCAGAGTGTTTCTATTTCTGCCATTTTCCAAAATATGAATTTATTTCAGTGAGTTCTAGAATGATTATCGGATCAAATTATTTCAATAGTTGTCCTGAGAAGGACATATCTATATGAGAAGCCGGTTAAATCTTGCTCTTGTAAAAGTGAGGTGATAATGAGATTCTGTTAAGTTGTACATGTGCAGCTTAAATGACACCATTTTGTTTTGCTTCTTTCTAGAAGAGCCATTCAATGACAGTATTGTGTCTGATGATGAAGAGGAAGAGGAGTACGAGGAAGTAAGTGTAAAGGCTTTCTGATGTCTTTTAGAAAAATCCTTAACCTTCTAGAAAGAAAATATTTGTGTCAATAAACCAGACTTCATTTTTTTGGTGGGTTTTGATTTGGTTTTTAGTTTTATTTAATTATTCTTGCATTAACAAGAAAATTGGATCTGTTTCCACCTCTGTGATAATTAAAGGGATTATACCTTGACATAAGTGAAGAGATGAGGAGTTACTGTAGCAGTAGAAATCTTGCTTATAAGCAGACCCATTGGGTGCAGTTAAAAAAAAAGCAAGGAAATGAACCAGTATGTTACCGGAATAGTTTATAAACAGATTGTCATTTTTTCTTAAGGTATTGTTATCAATTCAGGGTGTGACTTTATTTGTGGTTTAGAAACTTTGAAATATATTTAATAAATTGCTGGAATGTAAGAAAGGGAAAGAGTTATTACAAATAAGGAATAAGTCCCGTGAGAAAATAGAATAAAATAAGCATGAGAAACTCTGTCATTGTAAATATGAGCTGATTAGCTGTGTATTTCCTTCTCTGCTAATAAATGCATTTTATACCAGTATTTCAACATCTTTTAAGAAGCTGTCTTCATAGAGCCATGGGTGTAGACAATACAACATACTTGATCACCTAAATTAACAATCAAAGCAAGATGTTAATCATGTGAGGGAAATGTCATACCCAGTCTTCAGTGGTGGTGTTGCCATTTCTGCATTGCCATAAGTGCACAGTGGAGGCTTGAAAATACAGTGTCAGCAGTTACGTGGGAATTTTATCTTAAGGAAATACACCCTGCTGCATTTTTATTTTATTGAGAAGCCTTGCTTGAGAAATTTAAGAGAACAGCTATGGTGGATGTCCTGGAAACAGTATTTGTGCATACTTAGGCGGCTGTGTGTGTGTGTGTGCACATACATTCATGGCATTTGTTTTGCCCTGAAGAAGTCAGTGACATGGAGAGTTAGTGAACTGCAAAATGCTCTTGTATTAGAAGTGTTACTGCAGAACATATTTAGTGAAAACAAACGGTTTTAGACAAAATATAAGGTTTTTGTCCTGAATCAGCAAAGCATAAGATACGTAAAACTTACTTAGTTCTAGTAGCTCATTGCACATTAATGGAAATGACAGTGACTGGGGAAAAGCAAGTCTAAAATTTGTCCTGCTACTGCAGCCTGACAGAATGCATTTTCTAGTGCACGTTGAACTTTTGATGTTTTGAGAGGAGATAAAAATGCAAATATCCTGGCTGTAACAGATGTGGTGTGCTCTCAGCCACTGTGAGGTGCAGCACCTTGCAGGATCCAGCCTTTGCCTGGCAGTGTCGAGGGAAGCCTTGCACTGGTTGCATTATTTATCCAAATTTTGTGTTGTGTTGTGTATACCTTGTGTGTTCTGGAACAATAGGTGGTGAACTAATCATCCCTTTGCCCAAAATTAGAGCTAGGTGGAAATTCTAAGTTTAGGGCTACAAAGAAGTTTTATTTAACAATCAGCTCTCTCCTTTTTATTCTAAGGGAATACAGTAAGCTTTTTTTTCCTAATAGGATTAGATTATTGTAATTGTTTAACCTCCTGCAGTCCTGAAGTCAGTTTTTGGTAATCTTTCCATTCCTCCTACCCAAAATCAATGCTTATGGTGCAAGATGGGCTTCCTGGAGATTAACCATTAAAACTTACCTTTGCTTAAAATGCTACTTTAACACCTTTTGACTGATGTTTCAAGGCTTTGAGTGTCTTGGGTGTATGGTGAGCATCTAAGGTGATAACACTTTTACTTGAATTTCAGTATACTTTTTAAAAGGACAGTGTGTTTTGTGGGAAAACACATAGATAAGGAACTCCTTCCTGAAAGGTGTGTCATTGAATTGCATGATAATGTTGAACACTTCCATCACTTTACCTGCTCCTAGAATGAAAGGAAGGTGAATTCTCCTGTTCAGTCCTACCCCCTAGATGTGTTGCTGCTGCTCACAATCGAAGCCAAGGCTCTGGGTCAAATCCTTTTGAAACACATTTTTGCCACTGGGCCATCATGTGATTAAAATGGACTTCTGGCATTTCTTATTATTTGTCTCAAAAAATAACAGTAGGCTTTTGAAACAGAGAAGTGTCCAATTCCAATTTTTCATTAGCTTCGCCATTATATTAAACAGAAAAGCCAAGTTTGAAACTGTTTTTAGTGTAACATTAATTGCAACACTTTCTGAATCCTTTTTGTTGCTGGGAACTGTAATTCTGTTCTGCTACAAGGATGTCTGCTTTCTTAGTCCCTCAGTTTAGAAAATACAGTTTACAAATATCATGGCCGTAATGCATAATGTTGTTACATTGTTTATTTAACAAAGATTTGTTGACTCTCTATCTCAATGCCTGGAACCCTTTTGGTATTTTGGAAGTGCAGTGAGTTGTTATTCTCAGTGGTGTTCTGTGATAACATCTGATGTTGTGATCATTTCCAAAACAGAAAGTTTTGGAAAATTCTATCAAAAGTTTTGGTTTTTCTTAACTTTTAAACTACTACAGACTGAATGCATTTCAGGATATGCCCATGTATTGCCAGTTTTGCCAATTCAGTGACATGCTTTCAGACTGCTTACTGATGTTAGAATTTGTTACTCAATACCTTTATTTATACCTTTACAACTTAAGAAGCAACAAAAAGACACTCTCATGCAGCCTTAATTTGCAGGTTTTGCTCCAGCTTTTATTGTTTACAAGAGCATGCAAATGTTCCCAGTGCTGTTACTATTACCTTTCATGGGATTTTTTGGCCTTTATCTGTGTTTAATTGAGAGTTGATGGATTCTCTTCTGGCTTTGAGCAGATCTTGTGGTAATGACTCCTTTCTCCTATACACTGTGGCCAAGATGCAGTTGAGCCTGTTAGAGGAAAATTCTGGGATTTCTAAGGGGATCATACATTCAGAAATATAAGATTCTGTACTGTATGACTCTGGAGCATATAACCATTTAAAAAATGCCTCTGTGTGTACTGTTATTCAGAAATAAGTTGGTTTTTGTGTTTATCTGGTGAGCTTTAAATTAACTAGTGTAGAGCTTAGGATACACTCGCTCCTGGAGTACATACCCAGCCCTGAGATGTCAGCCTTCTGGGGTGTGTTGATACCCACAGTCACTGTGTGTTTCCTGGTGCTCAATATTCTCTTGACTGGTCTGTTAAATACTAACTTAATTTATCTTCAGTGTTTGATCTTTGCGTTCGCTTTTTATTTGACTTGGACCATCTTGAAAAGCTGCTTGTAAAAGTGAATATGTGATATTTTATCTCTGATTTAAAAGTTTAGTTACAAGCTGGAGCTGTGTGAGGTGACTGTACAGTGACGATTCATCAGACGCCCTCTGATCCACTGTCACTCAGCACCTGGCAATAAAATCAGAGAGCTGCAGTGTGAAAATACACTTCAGCCATAGAGTACATCAAAAGAAAGAGCTTAATCACAGGGCTTCAAGCCATTACATTAACGGGCTTTGGTGCCAACATCTGCTGCAGCCCGTGAGTAGTGGGGAACAGGGCACCGATTGTGTTATTCAGCAGTGAAGTGATGGCACATTGGGCAGAGTCCTTATTTTGTACAAGGAGACAGGGGAGGGACACTTTCAGGCTCATTTTCCTGGTAGGTTAAATAATGTCAGGGAGCAGGATTGGCTGCATTAACAAACCATGTAGAAAAAAAATCCCACCAGACCTATTTATAGAGCTCATCTTTGCAACTTTTTCTG
>WEIT01013532.1:70523-110491 GCA_013389985.1 Dryoscopus gambensis | reverse complement strand
GTATTGTAGACTTTGGAGTGTGGTTTCTTAAGGGGGGGTGTTTGTTTTTTGCTTGATACAGGTGATCATTGCCTAGTCTACCAGTGTCTATCTTTTTGCCATCATCTAGGTTATTTTTCACACATACCCAGCTTTCCAGGTAATTAAGAGCTGATTGTGACTATTTAAAACTGAGTCGAAATCTCACTACAGTGAAACTGCTTTTCGTTTTCATTGTGGTCTGGTGTTCATCAGAGTCCAGTGGCCATTGTTTTTAATGGCGTTTATGCCAGGCTGTCTACATAACTATACAATATACCTTTTTAGAATGATTCCTTTATTTTTTCTCATTTACTATTTTTGCCAGTCATTTACTGTCACAACCTCTTTCAAAAGCAAAGAACATTTTCTTCATCTGGAGTGGGTCTGTCTTAGGATATCTTGTACCGGGCAGAAGAGAATTTTTAGTAGCAAGACACAAACAAAAATACTGTCTTGTTCTTGTACTATTGGTTTTGGTTTGCTGCAGGAATCTCTCAAACTTCAAAATTTCCTGGCTTTTTGATCTGTAGAAGCTTCAGAGCTTCCATGAAAGATGGATCACCAGTAGTTATTCTAGAAATAGGCACAGAAGAGTGAATTCTTGGTAGTTTTTACTTGAAATTGGTTACATTTGGGGTTTGTGGAATAAAATCAACAGAGGATTGTTGCCTTGTTGTATGATATTTTTATCCTGAAATACTGATTCCAAGCTTTTTGTACCAGCCCCGTATTACCACCTTTAAAGCTTCCTTGCACACCTGAGTTTCTTGTTGTCTTGCAGGAGGACCGTGACATCCTGGAGCCTGATCTGGACAAAGATGAGGTTTTGCTGCCTCAGCTGGGGGAGCTTTCAGGAGAGAAGCTGCTAACAACCGAGTACTTGGGAGTGAGTACCACTCCTTAGAATCTGGAAATAAATTCATTTCCTGGGTTAAGTGTTTCATTTCAGTAGTTTCACCACTTCCTCCAATTTGTTGCTTGAAGAGGCAGGTGCTGAATCTTTCACAGTCTGTGTATGAGCTACTGCTCAGGAGAAGTAGAACCAGTGTGAGAAAGGAGCTACCCTTTCACAGGGGTGGTCAGGCTGTGGCTTAATAATAAGCTACAGGCAGCCTTAGGGTTCTCTAGTGCTACACCAGTGACTGTGAGCACACAAAGCAAAGTGCTGAGCAGGTTAATACTGGAACATTCTGCTGGTCTGAAATTATTTTAGAAAAAAAGAAAAGTTGAAAAGTCAACTGCTCCTGCAGGCGTTGTGCCGGATCAAGTATTGTCTGTCTTACTTCAAGCAGCAAAAAGCTATTAAGTAAAAAAGCATAACGTTTGTATGAATGCCATTCAGTGTGCTGTGACTAATTTGAGATATTCAGAGGGCTGGAGCACCTCTCCTGTGAAAACAGGCTCAGAGAGTTGGGTTATTCAGCCTGGAGAAGAGAAGGCTCCAGCGAGACCTTATTATGGGCTTTCAGTCCTGAAAGGGGCTACAAGAAAGCTGGAGAGGAGCTTTTTCACAAGAGCATGTGGTGATAGGACAAGGGGGAATGGCTTCAAATGGTAAGAGAGTAGGTTAGATTAGATAGAAGGAAAAAATTCTTCCTTGTGAGGATGGTGAGGCACTGGCACTGGTTGCCCAGCAAAGCTGTGGCTGCCCCATCCCTGGAAGTGTTTGAGGCCAGGTTGGATGAGGCTTTGAGCAACCTGATGTAGTGAAAGATGTCCCTGCCTATGGCAGGGGCATTGGAACTGGATGGTCTTTAAGAACCTTTCCAACCCAACCCACTCTGTTATAAATGTGACTGTATGCCTTCTGGATTCAAGAGTCCAGAATCCTGATGATGGAAAAGTGACCTGAGAGAAGATGTCGTGGAAGAGCCTACAGTGATTCCAGGCAGTTTTACCCCGTGACTCCAGAATGCAATTTAGTTTCTGCTGCAATGTTTCTATAGAATTTTCTGTATGGCTTCGGATACCTGTTTTTCCACTGCATTATTTTTTTTCTTCATTTCCTGTGTATCAGATAATGACTCACACTCCAAAAACTAAGAAGAAGCAATTTGCTGGTGTCCATCAGAGTATAGATGAGCCTCTCCAGAGACCTGTGACACCAGGTTATCACAGAACTGCATATCTAATGTAAGTCCAAACAAATGAGACCAAGTTGGATTTTTTAAGATCTTTTAAAAAGCGTTAACAACAACAAAGAAAAGAAACCCACAACAATGCCTAATAACTAAACATTCCCTACCTAAAATGCATTGCCATTGTCATTCATTACAGATAATTTCAAAAAAGGAGCAGAATATTGCAGGCAGAGAAAGGACCATTGGCTGAGGCCACATACTCGAAATAGTTGAATAAATATTTACTGATCAGGTTGATTTAAATTTGCATTATGTCCTGCATCTTCTTGAATCTTCTTGTAATATATTCCATTGGAAAGTTGCACAAAGCGTCCGCAATGCTCCACTTCACAAGCAACAAAGGCTATTGCTCTGGGGAGGTTTGTTAGCCACCCATAAGAGGACAGATGAAAAAGAAAATGGGAAAGAAAAACATCTTGTTATGTTGGGTTTTCCTGCTTTGGAAGAAATGCATTTTCCATCAGAAGCATGTGTGACGCTTTGCTCTTGGTGTGATTTGGGTCAGAATAGAAGGCATATTGTAAATGGAATAAAGGAGTCTTACAGTGTCGAGCTCCTTGAACATTCTCTGTCTTCTGTTAGAAGAAGTATATCTTAATTTCTGAGATGAGATTTGTTCACTGTACTGACTGAGGAAGTAAAATACCAATGAGATCCCAAATTTAAATGATTTTTTTGCTTTCAGTTGCAGAGTTTTGGATTTTATCAAGTCCAGGTAGCTATGAAACAGGCATATTTATTGTGAGGATTTAATGTTTTCATTTCTGTGGATACTTAATCTGAGAGACTACAAGACTAACTAAGTATGATAATAGTACTCAAAACTCACAGGACTGGCATAGGCAAGTATGTTGAAATGCATGGGTAACCTGAAACACAGAAATGTAACGAAATTACAGGTGGTTCTTTGAACACATCAGTCCTGAAGATTGTCCCATGTCATCCCCTGCCATTCTTTGCTTTCCTGTTCATATTTTCTATTTCTTAAAATACATTTCCTCCTTATTTTAGTGTGGAAAATGGGTGCAGAAGACAGTGAGGACTGATCTGGGCTGCAGTTGCACAGGTGTAGTTGACTCTGAGTGAAGTCTGTCGTTTTGGACAAGGAGTGGTCTCTCATGCTGGCATTAGCATTCCTACCAGCAAGTGACCCGACTGGGAGCCCTCTTGAGTCATCCAAATATACCTTTTTGGCAGGTGTACCATTCACATGGGATTATACGTATTACATTACCAGGGCGTTGGAACAGACAAGTGTAACATACCAGATCTGGGCATGGACAAAGTCCCAGAAGACATTTATTTTTTAAAAAAGCAAGATGAAGAAAACGCACACTTCCAAAGCAGAAGAATTTTTGGCTATCCCAGGGCAGAATTTGCCTTGAAATCTTAAATTTTCTTCTTAGTACTGGCCTGGATAAAATGGCATTTGTTTGAACATGTCACCTACTTTGTCTGCCTGAATATGGATTTGGAGTTCTGACTTTGTGTCCTTTCTTACAGTGGCCAACTTTTTGCACCATCATAACATCCACACTTTTTGCAAGACCTCTCCCTATATATATTAAATGTGTGTTTGTGTGTCAGAAGAAAGCAGAAACAAATTAATATGTTAGCTCTTATTAGTAAAATAGTGATTATCTAATCATTTTTATGCAGTCCTCTAAAAGAAGTGCAGGCCTTAAAAATCTAGACTGGCTTATGTATGACTAAATATACATTGCCACTTTACTGTGGGGTCAGTGTTAGGGTTCAAGGTCCCACTTCCCCTGCACAGTATTTTACCCATGGTGGGCTTGGAGACCTGGACTGATTGTGTGCAATTGGCTGTTAGGGCAGTGTTACGGTCTGGCTTTTAAAGTTATTAGAAATGCCTCTGCCCCAATTAAGGTGCAAAAGAGACCATATGCCAAAGTCAATAGTATGGATTTTATTTGGTAGTAAATATGAGAGAAAGAGAGAGAAGAGGGAAGAGAAAGAAATAGAAAAGAGGTGGGAGTACAGAAAGAGAGTGACAGAGACAGATTAAAGAAAATATCACCACGACGTGGATCCCAAGGATGTTCCGTTGATCCTCTCCAGCTCTGGTCTTCTGGGTGGTGAGGGCCCCCTGAAAAGCACAGAATCCAATGGATTAATATACGTTCAGGCCAGGTGGGAATGCCCAGGTACCTCCCCCTGGGGGTGGAGGGGACAGTTTGACACCTTCTCTTGCAGGAGACTCTGGGTCTGTTGCATCACTTTGCATCACTGCAATGCTGTGGTGCAAGGCCTCAGGAATGAGTCTGGGGAGCACTTTGGGGGGGTCTTTGATGGATTATGACACCCCCTCAGCTGCCTTCCAAGTCACTGTCCCATGGATGTGGCCTGTGTGGTTGGGGGTTCCACAGCTGGGCCAGTTTGTGTAAGGGAGGATGGGTGTTCATTGTCTCTGACCAGAGGTTACACCACACACCCAAAACCTCCTTCTCCCCGCTGGGTTGGGGGGGAGTCTGTGTAAACCTGGCCTCTGTGGGCTGTGGTCTCCCCCATCCCAAACCCAGCCAGGGATGATTCTCTGCCGCATGTGGCTTTCTTGTGGATTCATTCCTTTCCCTCAGCCTTGTTTGCTTCTCCCTAGACCTGAGATGATTGAACAATAGTGTCCCCTTTATCTTATCTAGGCAGCTGAACTCACAGTCGAAAGTTCCAGTCAGGCATCTTCAAGGAGGGGTGGGCTTCTGTGGTTGTAGCTTCTTTATACAGTTTTTGCTATAATGGGCAAAACTCCTTCATAACACTGTTTAAGGAATGAACCATTTCAGTCTCTGACAGGCAGCCTTACAACCTACTTAGAAAGTATATTTTCAGGAATAAATTGTCATTACCACTGGGGTGTCTAAGCATTACATTCTTGCTTTATAAGTGGAGAGAAAACCAAGCTTGTGAAAATGAAGTGACTTTCCTATGGGAAGTTAAAGAAATGGTGTCAAACCTGTGGGAGTGGCTTTTATTTCCTGATGTCGTGTACTGCACTGCAATTTTTGCATCAGAAATGATCTCTGGAAGTGATTGCTGCCTCTCTTTAGCACCATCTACCCAGGCAGGGTGTTTGCTTAAGTGTCCTGGGATCCCGGAGTGATGCAAGTATTTTGGCACAACTTGAATCTTCTCAGTTGTGCAGCTCATGCCTCTGCAAGACAGCTTCAGGTCACTGCTGGATACAAATTAAAAACACATTTCCATCACGCTGGTTCTGGTAGCTCTTGGTCTAAGAGAAGTGTTAGTTTGATGGTGTGAAGCAGCCTTTACAGACTGCCTCGCTATGCAAACTACAGAAGAGAAATGTAAACAGCAGAAATCTAACACTGTGAAAATACATGAAAACTAATTTCCCTCCTGCTCTGCCCAAATGGTAGAAATAATATCAGTGTTTGGTGCTCCCATGTTTTAAGCAGAAAACAAGCAATACCACCCTGAATGAGAAGTTCGTCCTTTGTATCTAACTAATTTGTGTGCAGGAAACTGCAATGAGTAGATGAAGACATTCTTGAACTACATTTTGCAGTAGAAAAGGACAAGCTTTGATGGCTTTTATGCTGTTCTAATTTTAGTACAAATTCATTTACTAAAATAAGGAAATACTTGCTTGGAAATTTTTGCAAGAGGAAGACAATAAAAGCTTAGCTACCTTAATTTGAACGCAATATCTGAACTGAATGTATTTCATACTTTAAATAATTTAAGTGGCTTGTATCACCTGAAATGTCATGAAAAATGACACTTTTGCCCTGGATACAGCTTGTCTGTGGGATACAATCCAGGACAGTTCATCTGAGTTATCTCAAGTCTCGTATTCAGCAGTGGTTAAACTATATTAAAAATTTTTGTAAATGCTTCCATTCAAAATTGAAGTGAATGTAACTTGTTTGAAGTTCTTCTTGTGAGACTCAATGTAATATATTCCATTTAAAAATATCATGAAAGAGGAAGCAGTTGATGAGATACTATAACGTATCTCTTTGAGTTGTTGGTTCATGCCTCCTAAAGGAGGGGGTGTGGAGATCTCTAGTGCTGAATAGAAGTATTCACACAGAAAATTAATGCAGAATAGCCACTGCACATGTAGCAGCCATTCCATGCTAATTTTTGTATGACTTGCCAGTGCAGACAAGGCTCTAGTTACTGCAGATGAATTGTCATGGGATCCCTGTATGGACAAGCTCTTGCTGTACGGAGCTGACGGAGTCAGGAAATACTGGAAAGCTGCCTTCTTTTTCTTTTTTTCATTTTTCCCTCCTTCTTTAAAGACTCACTGGCTGAGATCACTCAAGGGGGCCTGAACTACTTAATATTCTGCTAGCTATTTCCTTAGAAACTGATTTAGTTGTGAAATCATGAACTGCCTCCTTGGACTGCATCCTTTCTACTAGAAATACAGTTTAGTTACCTTAACCTGATATTGGGCAAGGAAACTTTCCAGGTCTGCCAACTTCTTTTCACACACTTTTCACACCCCTCTCACTTCTGCTGTGTTTTTTTTTTGCTTACTACTAAGCAATCATGTCCCCGTCCTGTCCTTCAGCTGCTTCAGTCTCCCATTGATCCACTTCACTTGTGAAATCAAGAGTTCTATTTGTTGCCTACTTTGTTTAAATCTGTGTTGCATGTTGCTTTTTAAAGTGAAATCCTTGTAATATTCATCAGCAAATCTTAAATCCTTGAAAAAGCTAAGTATTGAAGACCTCTCAGGCCCATTTCTGCAGACTTTTTCTTTAAGTGTCAGGGTGGTATTTTGGGTCTTCAGACTGCAGGGAGTTATGGTTTTCTTTCCTTGGCTCTTTTATTGCAGTAGGAAAAAATGTTAATTTCAAATAGATCTGATGTCAGCTGGTTTGGGGGAGCTACAGTCAAGCAGTTAAATTATGTCCTTAGTACTGGTTTGCAATCTGAAATATAAAATAATTTCAGTGTGTACTATCTCATTATAGGCAATTAGAAGAAATTAGAATTTACTCTGATGCAACTTTTTACTGAAAGCATTCACCCTGCATTCTCCTTTCCCCTCCAGGCAAGAAAACAGCACCAGTTCTTGTCACGATAGGGATGAGAAGCTGCAGTCTCCACCGAGTGGTCCTTCTTCCATTTGTGGAGGGAGCCAGTCCAGCATTTCTGACCTCTGCATTTCCCCTTCATGTAAGGATGGTCTGTGGATGCTGTTCTTAATTGCTGATGTCTTACTTGACTGGGGCAGGTGTTGGGGGCCTGGACTGTGTGTTGTAGATTGGGGATTTTTTTGGTGTAGTGTGGAAATGGCCCTCTGTTTATAGAGCCCAGGTCAGTCTGCAGGACCTTGGGGCACATGGCAGACTTTGGCTTGAGCTGAAGGAATGGCCACAGAAGGATGCGTGTGGTCAGCAGACACCAGTGGTCTCACTTGCCTCGCTCCATCTTGCTTCCTGTGGAAGTTCCAAGGATCAAACCCAGGGCTTCTGATGTGTGACGGATACTCTGCAATGCCCCCTGCCCGAGGAAGGAGCTGCAGCTAGAGATAGTGCACTTCCCAACAGGCAAAGCCCCTTGCTTGATCAAATATACCCTTGTGTGGATCTAAATGAGTCACTGTCTGCTGGCACCTGCAGGCTCTGTTGGCTCTATCTCTGTGTTAGAGCTGAAGGCAGCTGCAGTTCTCTGCTGGGATTTGCAACTGCATTCAGACCATCCAGGGCTGTGGAGGATGGGCAGCCCGGTGCTGTGTGCCTGCATTGTGGGTGATGCTGCTAAAGATTCTACCCTTGCAGCTTCAGCTGAAATGAATGCAAACTCAGCTGGGCCTGAGAGCTCAGAAACATGTGATGGAATTTAAAAGGTTATAGCCTTCTGAAATACTTGATTGCTGAACTTCTGATATCCACGAGATCATGGAACTTTGAATGTGGGAGTTTGAATCTTCCTGCAGGGATTCATTAACATTTCCAATTACGGATCTAAGGCAAAATGTTCAGCAGTCTTAGATAAAAGATCTTGCAGCATATCCGGGACAGAATTATTAATAAGTTCAGGCAAAGTGTGCCTTTTCTTTTCTGAAAAATATGCTTTGAAGCAGTAAAGGAATAGCATACTTTTTACTTTCTCTTCTATTTTTTTTAAATTTCCTAAAGGAAATGAAAAGGATTCTGAGAAAAGTAACCAAGGTCTTGCCGACAGGAATTCGCTTGCATAATGCCCAGAGCTGATAAATGTAACATGCTGAAGGAGAGAGGCCGTGGGATAGGAGCAGAAGAAGCTCCTATCCAGGATGGGCACTTGGGTTCTTGCTGTTGTGTAGCAATGAGAGCTGCTGTTCTCTGCCTCGCTGTGCACAGTAACACCTTGAGTACAGCTCGGGGGGTTGGCTGGCCAAGAGCAGCAACTCACACCAGCAAAGGTTGTAAACCAAGCAAAAGCATACTGACTTGGCAGTTTTCCTGTAGAGAAGGAAAAAAAGAACAGATTTTTACATACCCATGCTTTGTAAAGGAAATTAGGCCAAGCAGGTATCAAAGGTGTTCCCATTTGGTGTTTTAAAGTGTAATTGGATGCAATTCCTAAGGCGTTACACAGCCATCCAAAGCCCAAGTGAACCAGATTTTGATATCTTTCCAGTGAGATGCATGCACTCACCTCTGTCACTTTTGCTGTGCTGCTGATGCTGTCTGATAGTTTGCTTTGTAGAGATTTGTGAAGAGGTTTAAACAGGCAGCCTGAGTCAGTCAGCAAAGTAAATGTTGTTAATTTTTGATGAATACTGATTTAAAGCCTTCGTGCTGAAGAAATTTCTGCCAGCTTAAATGTTTCATTTTGTCAGAACTTTGCTTGTAGCCTCTGTTTAAAACAGTCTGTTAACTGCTTTCAGTCAAAATTATATAGCAGGTGGCTACTAATAAGACTGCTAGATTATATTCTTTTCCTGTAGAAAAATCTTTGAGGTCAGAATATACAGCATATTGCAAATTCATATGCATTATACATGTAAAAACACAAATAATTTTTGTGTGTGACAGAGGAAATTCTTCCTACTATTAATCCAGGCTATAAAATAACACTGAGCTACTTGAAAGATGGCCTGAGGTTTGTTTCAGGTTTTTGCAAGTAGCCAGTGGCTTATGTACTTGTCTTTCTTATCTTTTGGGATTTAGAAATGAGGTGTAAGAGAAGAGAAGAGCAAAGAGAGACTGCACTGCTGGACCCCCTGGTTGTTGTGTCAGTAATGGGACTTACATTCTGCAGGATGATAATTGAGCTGGGTCTTTGACTATCTCTTCTTTTCCAAAAGGCAGTGGGGATTGTAATATTTAAATTGAAAAGGCTTTAATTTAAGACAGTGGAAAATAAGCCCTTTCTCTTCTACTATTCTAAGATACAACAGGGAAGAGAAATGTGTAAAAATAATGGTAGTGCTTCTAGAGGCTCTCATGATGCTCTGCCAAACATCTCTGCTGTGCAATAAATATGCTGTTTGCTGACTTCTGATCTTGGTCTGATGGTCATTCTGCAGAACCAGGAACCTGCTTATTTCAGAATATATGTTTTCCAGCATCACATGAGTACTTTGGGACTCAGAGTTTCATGCAGCCAAGTTGGGAAACCAATAGTAAGGGACAAAGAGTGAAAAACACAGAATAAAAGCTTCATGTGAACAATTAGCCTCGTCAAGGTCATGTCTATCTCAAGGAAGCTAAGTTTAGCCTCAAGAAACCTTGATCCTCTTTTGTTTTCTAAAAATGAGCATAGTTCTTAATGTCCTCCTGGAAGTATTTGGTTGTTCTTAAATTGTCTGGGTCCATCCTCTCCCCCTTTATCACTTTGGTTAAGAATCAATAATTCTTGCACTCTTTTATTTTTTATCTCCTATGAGCAGAAAACTTGTGGACCAAAGATGAACCCTGGTCATCTTACTACACTTATTATGCTGAATGCCAGACAGAACATGTGCTGGGCAGTGAAATGCCTGTCTGAGAGTGACCTGATTTGCATTCTTAACAGCATGAGAGAGCAAACAAGGACAGCAGCCTGTCCTGAGCATGGCAAGAATGGAGTTAGGGATTTTCCCTAAACTTTCATTGAACTTGCACATCTCGGTATCCTTGTGATTCTAAGCAAACTGAGTGTCCTTCCTTTCCCCGTTAGTGTAAGGCAGAAAGTGAGTCTGACAGAATTGTAAAACACTGCTTTTTGTCTGCAGTGGCCCTGTTACTGTGGGTATGTACAGAGAGCTGCAAGGGCTTGTGTTCCTGTGGCTTTAATGAGATATTGGACATAGCTGATGTGTGTTAACTGGGGGTCTACATGCTCCTATCCCATTGCAAGTGCAAAGTGTAGCCAGTTTTATTTTCCGACTGCAAAGGGCTGGAACTGTCACACTTGCAGTTGTTCTGCTCAGGTGATGAGCCATAATACACTCTGCCACACAAACTCAGTAGCCTGCCAAAACCTCACGGTTTCCTTCGTGCGGCAGGAACTGTGACTTGATTGTATTTCTAAGAAAACTGTAAAGAGGCAACTCACTGAACTGTGTTTCTTTTTTAAACAGCAGTTGAAATGAAGCCATCTGAAGTATTGTCATCAGGCCATAGAATGGACCAACACAGCCCAGCTGGTGATACTTTGTCTTCTCGATCTGCTGACTTCACTGAGGACAAAGTAAATGGCCAATCACATAGGTATGATCTATCCAGAGGATACCTAAAATTGTGAGAGGAGTCTGACAGGATTTACCAGCTAATTCCATGCTGCTGTAAAGACAATCTGTGAAGTCATTTGATGTATGATGTAGTCTGGCCTGAGACAGCTGTGGTGGTGCTTGCCAAACAAAATACCCTTTGCTGTGCCAGAGGCAGCTGTTCAATTTCTAAGCATCTGGTTCAGAATGGGAGAAGGCTCAAGCAAGACATTATTAATGAACTTCACATGTATGCTCAGCACAGCCTTCTGAAAATAAAACTTCCTGATTGCTTCCTTAGATGACTCAACACCAGCCCATGAAAAATCATTTGTTAGTAAAGAAATATGTAGGACTTTGGGAACAGGACAGGAATTAACGTGCAGAAGGAAGAAAAATGAAGCATTTAAGTGGGTTAAGAGTGTTTAAACATGCTGAGTTGCTAGCACTGCTGACCAGAGTCCCTCATTTATCCACTAGATAGGTATAGCAAAGGAGGCAAAGTTATGAGATCACCCGGCAATGGGTTTCAACTCCTCCTTGAAATTATTCCTGTAAAATGAAAGGTCTTGCTCTCCTTTTCCTGCTCATATCTTGAGCCCACTGTGAAGCCTTTGTCATGTGTACAACTGTGATGTTATATCTTGGATGAGAACTAGGAATTCATTAGCAATTGGACCAAAGTCTACCAAAGCTTTCAGGGCCTGTATGTGTCCTTCAGACATTAACAGCTTTTTCCTATAGCTAATTAGATTGGGCCAAGTTTTAAATGGTTAGTGTAGACAAATTTTAAAAGCAAATACATTCCAGAACTAAAACACAGAATGGGTGGAGATGTGTTAAAGAAAAGGTTTCACCAGCTCTTTATGCACCTGATTTTTCAGAAGTGCTTGATTATTTGTGTCAATTACAGCTCTAGCACTTCTGAAAGAATCTATGCCTACAACTTTGTTTCCTACAGGCCTACAGATGCCAGTGTGCAGTTTTGGGGGTTTTTTGGAGGTTGATGTGGCTTTGGTTGTTTGGTTGGGTTTTTTCCCCAGTTGTGCTGTTTCCATGGTGAGATCTGAGAAATTATACATTGTCAAAAAATTATTACTGGTTTCAGCTGAAGTGCTTAATAGTCATACAGCTGGCCCAGAATTACTGGTTTTATTTCTGTTGTCTGTTGTAACAGTAGCTGAGCACATAATAGAAATACAAATAGACCATAAAAATTTATGGCCAAGTTGTTTGCTTTGTGGTGGAGAGAGGGATACTATTTTTCAGGCTTTGCTTGCAAGGAGCAAGTCAAATTGCCAGGACCTTGTCCCCCACCTTAGTGAGATACTTTGCTTCTCTACATAACCTATTATTAAAAAGGTGTGTTCCCAGTAATTTTTATTATTTGTTCACAAATGTATGTCTAAATCTCACGATGGATTTTATAGAAATGAAGGCACAGGTGCAGTATCCTGCAGAGGAAGATCATATCTTTTCATCGTGTGTTTCTTCAGCATGCATGCAATAATTTGGGTTTCCAAATGCAGCCTCGAGTTACGGATATGGGAATGCAGCCATTCACAGTCAAAGAGAGCACAGGGTTTTCTGTGTCAAGGGTCTTTTGTTAATATGTTAGTGTTGCAATAGCTAGACCTGCCTTTTCATTCTTTCACTCTTGGATGCAGACTCTAATTTGTTTGCAAAACAAACAGGACTAATAAATCACTGCTTTGCTCATAGTTTTGTCCACTGTAAGAAATGTCTCCTTCCTGGAGGCAAATACCTATTAGGCAAATACCAAGACCTTCCTAGAAGAGGCATGTATGAGAAAAGGAGGGATGAGTTGGGCTGTGGAAGTGGTCACTTCTCTTTCCCCTCTTCCTTAGGAGTGTAAATTGGGAATTTAACTGCATGGAGATGAGTGAAATGATGCAAAATCAATCGATTTGAGATAGATTTTAATAGACCCTTGTAGTGACATTTCAGTGGCAGTTGTTTTATTTCCACAGGAACAAACGTTTGTTCCAGCTGATGCAGGTCAGACTGGCAGCTGGTCTTGCATTGATATTCCTTTGCATTTTGGTCATGTGAGAATAGAGCTCTGTTGTGCTTTTTAGCCAGTCAAGGAAGAATTTGTAACAGACTTCAGTCTACAATTGTGAGTGACTGAAAAAACAGGGGTTTTTTGTATTGTGGCTATGTCCAGTATCGTCATGATAAAAAAGAGCTTAAACTCTGCAGGACATTCCTATGTCTCTATTAGCCTTACTTTTCTGATAATCTGGTAAAAATGACCAAAAGTCCAAATGTATTCTTGGAGAAAATGGTCTAATTCATCTTTATATGTTCAAGTCCTGTCTTATCTCCTGGTTGATTACTCAAATCCCAGTCTGTTGTGCAGTTTTTTATAGACAATTATTTCAGTTTTTCCAAGGAAACAGTTTGCTTTCTTCTCAATGCAAATGTAGGTTTTCCTATGAGTTTGTTGAGGGTTTGGGTATTTTTGTTTGGTTGGTTTTTGTTTTGTTTTTTCTTTGAGCACATCTTGTCATCAATGACTCTTTTACCAAATGCTGAAGAACGTTTTCCCACACTAGATTTTGCTGCTTCTTTCTTCAACTCATCAGCTTTTAAAGGATAACCAATAGGAGTTTTAGGTGTTCTCCTGAGGATTAGTTATTTTCTGTTGATCTTAACCTATTTATTGATGCAGTAAAAGATGAAGTGGTTCTGTGATACTTGGACACATGGGGAGCCAGATCTGCTTTACATCCTCTCAGAGAAACAACAGATTTTTTTCAGCTTTACAGTTTTTGCTACCAGCCTATTTCATGGAATCCTTTCCTGAGGAGTTTGCACAGATGTGAACCATTTTGGGTGACCACTGTGTATCTCTTTCCTTGGTAAAATGATGTGACTCTGGCTGCATTGCTTTGCTCTGTCTCTAGTCTGGCTGCCGAGGTTACTGCCCTGAAACTGTGGAGATGGTTGAATGGCTACAAAACCACTTCTTTTAGTGTATGGGACTACAGATCCAAGGTTTTGTTATCCATTGTTGAAGAAGGAAGAAAAAACCCCTCCTTTGTGTCTCAAAAACTGCCTTCAGGCTGGTGAATCTTTTTCACCTACCTAAGAACTTCGTAGTACACATAAGATTATGAAGAGCACTAGCGAATTGAAAACCCAATTCACTTGAACTAACTCACTTCACCAAAGTGAGTAAAATGACCAAAAAAAAGCAGTAACAGTGAGACTACTTTATGGAGACAAAGATGTTTAAATATCTCTGTGGTCCACACCTTGAGGTTTTATCTAGCCAGTCTTATTTTTTGATGTTGTTTTACCAGTCTGTTTCTGCTGCCATCTGCCACCTCCTCCTTTGAAGCAGAGACGCTTGTAATACTCCTAGGTAGAGGGCTGCAGAGATAGCTTTTAAGCAGAGCAGTTAGCATGTCTCTGTCCTTAATAGTTAGCATATACATATGCAAAATACAGACAATAATGCTATTTAAAATACAAAAGGAACACTTGCTCAAATCTCCCTGCAAGGTGAAGCAGGGCTATGGAAGGGCTAATCAGCACCGACTCAGCAGCATTCCCAGGGAAGGAGGGGAGATTAAATATCTTGAAAATCCTCCTAATCACCCGTTCTGATGGTCACAAAGGGTTCTTTTGATGGAGCTAATAACACGGGGACTTTCCATTTTAATCGCCGATTTTTAGAGACACCTATTTTTTCGATGTCCTGCCTTTGGCTCTTTTATTTCCCTTTTTAAGTATGATGAAGTTTTCATGTAGCTGTTACTTTAGTTTAACCTTTTCTCCTTTTAAGAGAAAATCGACTCACTAGTGCCAACATTATTATAGATTCCGAATTATTTTAGAGACTTGCTATTTCTTGGTAGCATCCATTTTTGTATCTGGGAAAAACTATATTTATGCTGGGGACAAGGAAGGACAGTGTATCCTCACACAGTTATTGACTAAATTTTAAAGAATGGCATTTTTGCAGCACATGCAGACTGTGAAATAGCAGCGCCTGGTTTATGTTCTCAGTGTGAACAAGGAACTTGTGTGTTTAGAGAATTTGTTTTATAGATGCCATCACAGCTTTTTGCTCTTTTGTCAAAGCCTTCAGGGAGTTTTACAAATCTTATCTCAGACAGGAGCCAGGGAGGCTGCCTGTGTCTGCCAAGATTGACCTATACCTGGAAGAAATATGGTGTCTGTGCCCTAAAAGGATGAATTCCTGTGCTGTAGCATATCTGTGTATTTTTTGCACCCCAGAATGAGTCACTGCATGTGATAAACACAACAGAAAACAAGCTAAAGATCAGTTACTGGTTTGCAGGGGATTTAACTGAACCCCTTCAGTCCTGTTGTGCAGAGAGTGAGGTTTGAGTAGGATCGACAGGTGGATAGAGCCAGGTTAGAGGCTGTGCAGTGAGCACACGTCCCAGGCAGTCCCCGTGGTGCCTTGTTCCTTTCCGTTTGCAGCCTCCCCGAGTTTGGAGCACTGGCTGTACTGCGGGTCTCACTTGGTTGCAGACTTGCTATGCATACATATTTCTCCATGCATTGCTAACCCTTGCCCTCTCCTCCTACAGTGAGTTTGCCTTAGCCTTCACCAGCAAACCTAAGATCCCTCGCACTCCTGACGGGCAGAGCAGCAGCCCTAGAAAGGGAAAGGTCCCAGCCATTGCCCCCCAGTTCTCTCAGTCTGGACCCCAACAAACAAGCCATCCAAGCTCCTCAGGATCATCCACGAGGAGCAGACAGAGTAAGTGGAAAAAGTCATCGTTCTGTTTGTCATTCCATGGGGTGGGAAAGGAGGGAGCATTGTAGAAACCCTTCAGGAATGAAGTTGTAGGCTACAAATGTGCCAGGAGTATGTGACATTGTACTTGTCATCTGCAGGATGTACGACCATGTAATTATATCCTGCTGAACGCTGCTCCTATTTCCAGGCTGTCATGTGAGCAGTTAAAAGACATGGTTTTTCCTGTCCCCGGGTGGAGAAAAGCAGCCCAAATTCTCAGAAGTTTTTGGGGAAGCTTATGAGTCTCAGATTAGATATTCTCTAGATGTCATCAGAGTTTTTCCTTTTCTTTAGACACTTGCTCATCCCACTGTGTAGATTGAAGTCGGATCCCTGGGTGTGTCTACACTGCAGCTGAATGTAGAGCAGATGTCAGGCAGCTCAGGAGATGGCTCAGGGCAGCCTGGTAAGCAGAGAGCCAAGCACGGGGTGCTGCTTGTGGCAGTCTCTTTTTCTGCTGCAGACTGGTACTCAAGAACCATATGGCCGTGCTGTGGCCTTAAAAGTTTAATCTTTGTCGGGGGGTTCAGAAGAGAGGATGGCTTTGACTTGAGAATGGAAGAAAAGGATGGACACTTGCTTTAAGCCAGGCAACACAAGCTCAGTACAGGGGAAAAATTGATCTTGGATGCTCACACATCAGTAAACACATGTGGTGTGTCAGCTGTGGAGGTTTTTTGGGGTGGAGAGGGAAGAAAGGTGCATTCATCAGTAATGAACAAACTTTTTACCAAGAGTGTAGATAGGAAAAGCTGGATTCGAATACAACTCTGTGTCCGTTATCAGTGGAAATGGCAGAGCAAATGCATCCTAACAAGTTTAGTGATGATTATTTTATCACAATGTAACATCAGCTCTATTCTTTAGCTGTGATTGTTACTTTGAAACATTTGAAAAAAACATAGTAAGTCGTAATACCTTCCCAAGAAACTTGAAATATGTGTATATCATTAGCTACTCATCACAGATACAGAAAATGAAATGAAGAGAATTTAAATACCCCAGTAAATCAGTAACAGAGCTGGAAAGAGCTTTTGCTTTCTGAGCCTTCTGTGTTGCTCACTCATTGTTCCACACAGTTGCATGTGCAGGGAAGTGGTGTGGTTTCATTCAGGGAGTACAGGTGAGGCACTGGAAGGGAACGTTCTTGGTGGTGAAGGGAGGTTTTGACCTGGGGGCTCCTTGCTTCAACACTGCTGTGCTGAGGTCATACAGCTCTTTCAGCTTCACCTTTGCTGCGTGTGCCCCGAGTTTTACCTCTGACATCAGCGCTCTCTGTTTCCTGTGACAGCAGCACTGTTCTGCCCTGACTGGATGTGGTGTTAACACCCAAGAGTCTGTCCCTGGTTCCTGTTTTGGTTCATTTCCAAAAACACTGGCCCATTGAAAAGAAGCCCCAGTGAAGAAAGGAAAAGCGGGGCGTGTGTGTGTGTACACAAAAAATCCTCTCTGTGTTCTGGTTTCTCCAGGGCAGCTTTGCGCTCCTGGGGAGGAGTGTCCTAGGAAAGATGTGACATACCAGTGTGTCTTTCAGGAGGCTCTGGAGCAAGATCCTTTTCCAGTGGCACAGTGTTAAATGTATTTCATTTTCAAATTGCTTTAAAGTGGATCACTTGGGGTTCTCTGTGGTTTCAGTATGTATGATCTGTTACTCCAGATAGTTGAGCTCTTCTAACCTGTTTTATTTGTTTTACACTATGGCTCTTCTCTTTGCTGTCTCTGTGCATCCTAAAGCTGAATGTGTAACAGGCATCCCAACTTGCTCTGTGTCCATTTACCGTTTCTCCCAGTTTTTCTCTTGGGATTCCAGGTTATTATTTTCTGTTTGTCCACATGTGCCACGAGACAGTGTCAGCAATTGAATGTTAGACTCTTTCTGCTAAAAATAGCAGAGAAATGACTTTGCAAACAAGTCATCTTCCACTCACTCTGTGTACATGTATCCAGCCTTGTTGTCTGCTGTCACAGAGCACCTATTAGTTCTCATCTGTCCTGCAGAGGCTTTCACACAGGTGTTAATAGGTGGGCAGAGTGACATGAAGGTTATAAGGACCAGATTTTTAAAGGAGTAAAAAGGGTTTTAAGCACATACACTGAAATTTGAGGTTCTCAAAGGTAATTCTCAGCTGTTACTTAAAGATGCAGGGAAGGGGTCTGAAGCAAGTGAGCCCCTAATAGGGGGGGTTAGCCCCTAATAGGGGCTCACTTTTCCCTAGTAAAGCTCTGTGCTTACTGCTCCTTTAATTTCCTAGCTGACTCATCTGTAGGTCAAAAATTGTATCAGATGCACAGATACCAGCAATCAGTATATTCCAGCAGTTGCTGCCTCCCATTTGCCTGCTGCATAGGTATGTAGGTTTTTACATATCAAGAGACTTTGTTCCAGTGGAAGACTAAGTTTTGGGTTTCTTGATATTTCTGGAGAAATGCAAGATTTTATAGCTGGTGGACATGATTAGAAAAAGATGACTTTCTGATTTTACTTGATGCATTCACTTATTATAGAGGCACATTTTAAGCTTGATTTTAGTATTTATTATAGGTGTATTTTCTGAAAACAAGTTGATTTTATGTAAACCTTCCTGAACTAGCTGGACTGCTCCTCTTGGAGCATGGAGTGTGTGCAATGCCTAAGGAATGCAGAGGAAGCCCAGGTACTTAGTGCAGCTACAGGCCTGGGGCCAGATTCCTGCCTGAGCTGCAGCCCCTGCTGTTAGCTGAACTAGAGGGCAAAACCAAGCTCCTCCAAATAAAAACCAGCCATGCTGGGATCCTCTGTGATTCCCACTTCCAGGCTGGCACAGGGGTGACACTGGCAGCATGGCTGGAACACAGGGTTCCATAGGGAGTGTAGGCACCTCCAAATTTAGACCTTTTCAACTGTGCTCCGTGTGGACATGGTTGCATGGTTTAATCCACTCTGATCCTTATTCTCTATCTGTTCCAGGCAACTCTGCATGGGTGTGCTGAAGCTGTTTGCAGTGTACCAAGTTCTATCTAAGGCACATTGGAGCTAGGGCAGTACAAAAATCTCTACTAGAAGAATGGGGAATGTTTTTTGTCAGGAGTGCAACTGGGCCCTGGTGACTCCCTTTCAGTTCTTTCAATATCCTGTGAAAAGGGGTTGCCACAACTACATTCTGCATTTTTAAGTTGCAGCATCAGGAGTTAAAGTGCCTTTCTGCATGTTTTTTGTGATGTTTGTGTCCCTGTACAAGTTGAACAAGTGTTGCCCTGAGGCAGCTTCTATCTTGTAATAAATCCTGCTTCCAGCTGACAGACCCTTTCTCGCTGTTTTTCTGCAGGCAGCCAGTCCTACAGGAAGTGAGAACAGTTCCTTTCCTCGAGAATCACCTGTCACATTGTTGAAGGACAGAGCCAGCTTCCTGTAATGAGCTTTACTGGTGACCTGCAGAGGAGAGTGAGGTTGTTGACATCGCAGGCCTTGCACGCGGATTCGGGATTATCTGATGGGATGCGTCTGTGGTCTCTAAAGCTGGCTAAGACAAGGGCCTTGTTATTACAATTCAAGGTCTCAGCAGCCCAGGACTGGCATGGGCGATGGATGTTCTCTGATAGTTTACTCTAAAGTGACATTGCCACCTTAAGAAGAAACTCTTGCTCTCTGCCTTCTGTGCCAGAGTAAATGGCCGTTGGAGACAGAATGTAGGCTCAGCCCAGGAGTCTTACCAAGCGACTGTCTTTTTTACATATTGCTTGCTGAAGCAGCCTGCCAATGGCCTTTTTAAATTTTGCCTTTATGACTGGGTTGGGAGGTATCTGTGTTCAAAGGATCTGCACGAGGAGGGACAGTGTCTGCCACATGTGCAGAGCCTTCCTGCCCAGAGCAGTCCTGTGTGCAGCGAGATCTGTCTGGCCTCCAGACCCTGGAGAGGAGGTATTTTATCAGCTTCTGGTTGACCTGTAGCAGATGAAAAACACTGTTAGAGTGCCCAAGGCAGCATCCATGCTCACCTCTGAGGTCTTTATCTGCAGCAATTACTCCTTTTCCTTCTTTCTGCATTTTTTTTCTTAATTCTACTGTTTAACATTTGTGGAATGAAAAATCTATTTTTTCCACTGGAATGAAGAGCTTTGCTTCTTCATTCATAGAAGAAACCATGAGAATGTGAACAGATCAGAAGCAACTTTCTCTTTACATGTAACTGTCCATCTTCTCTGGTCTTTGTTGCTTTTTTTATGTTCTTCACTTCAGAGCAATGACTGTTTATGTATTTATGGAATTTGTGCTGGTCTTTGGTGCATATGAAATGCTGGCTAGGCAAGAGAGATCAGGAATCCTTCCACTAAATAAAAAGCAGCAGTTACTTCTGCCAGTGAATTACAAAGCTAGTGCTGTTTGTTGTTCTTTCTCTCAACAGCAACAGTGACCAGGAAACACTAAAGACTTCACTGGGGGTTGGCTTTTCAGTAACACCCCCTCATGTGACAGCTGTTAGGACACATAAATGCAGTTTACATTGGAACTTGGCTGCTGCTGAGGCAGAGATGTACGACAAGCAGACAGTGTGTTTGCCATAGTCAGACTTCAGAAACAAATGCTTTAATGAGTATGAAAAGGGGCAAGGTAAGGCTTTGGTTTTGGAGTTCCACCTTGAGAAACAAGTGGAACACAGCCTGAAAGGTAAAGCAGCTCCTATAGTGACACTGCCTTCCCCTAAAGGAAAGAGTTGTAAAGCCATTTCCACAGAGCCAGAAGAAAGCTTTGTGCTTCTGACAAGACCTTGAATTGGGCCTCTTGCTATGTTGTGGCAACTAAAGAGCCCAAGGCCACTGATGTCCTTGCCTCGGACCCACTGAGAACAGCGATGCTGTGTTAGATGTTTGCAGAAAGAGCTCCCACACACAAGTTCAGGAAATCCCTTTGGACAGACTTTAAATTGGAATGGGGGTGTTTTGTAGGAGAAGACCTCCTGTAGCTTAAAATCCAGTCAATTCATATGGAAGTTAGAATTTACTACGCAGTAACACTGTCCTAAACACCAAGCAGGCGGAGTCCCGTGTTGCTTTAGCTCCCAAACTACACAGGACATGAAGTGACTGCAGACACTTGATAGCCCCTGCCACATGGATCCCCGTGCCAGACAAAGAAGTCACAGAAAATCTATGACTTGTGCTTAGATTCATCTGCCTCTGCTCAGAGCTGATAAACACAACTAATGGGAAAATGTCCTCTGGTTACAAAAGGGCAGTAATGGAAAACAGACATAAAAGCTCACCTAGTGGCTTTGCAGGGAAGGCAGAATTTCCTCTGAAATTCTGGTTTTTTTCCAGCATGTAACATCAACAGCCAAGTTGTTAACACTGAAGTGCTAAGCAGTTCATTTGCATACATGGATAACACAGAATGCTCCAGCAGCTGAGTTTTATTTATCTTACAGCAGTGCTGAGTTTCATGTTGGATCTATGCTATGTTCATGCTAGATCTGATTCTGTAAGATGGAGAGCAGCTTTTGAAAAGTGTGAGTGCAGACTAATTTTTTTTTTTTTTTTTTTTTGCGGTGGGTGGGGAACAACAACCCCAAAACCTCACTAATTTTGTGAGTTGAGGTAAAAACTTGTTCACGCCTTGCCAGACACCCAAAGGTGGTTGGTAGGTGCGGCTACAGCTGCTCCAGCAGATCAAGATTCGTGAAAACCAAAATGCATCTTGCTGAGTTGGACTGAAAGGAACAAACTGAAGTGTGCATGCTTGTGTTTCTTACTCAGGCCTGTTGCAATGCAGAATTCTATATGTATATTTTCCCACGTTCAACTCTTAGCTGTGTGAGTATGGAGCTTGAAATCCAAGACTACTTTTATATTAATGCGTGAGAACCTTAATTTTCCAAATACCTGAGAGGAACTATGGATGTGTTTAGAAATGAGTTATTGGCTGAACAGTAATTTGAGAGGCTGAGGAAGTAACATGTCCTCCTTTCCTGCCTCATTCACAAAAAAGCCCCTCTGATGCCAGTCAGAAGATTTGAAGCTAATGGAAAATGTCAGTTCTGGCTTTGTTCATAGGACTCCACTGTTTGGGGTGGAAAGGTCCCTGAATGGAGGTCAGTAGCACACATACAGCAAATTCAGCACCTCACTCTGAAAAGTTGTTGGGTGTCTTTTGTATGTGCCATGAAGAGGCAGCTGCTAGATTCAACGCCCCCCTGGGGAATTCATAACAGGAGCAGTGGAAATTGCTGCCCTGGTGGGAGGGGTGTGATTGCACTTAGAGTGTAATTTGTAATTTCTTTCACAAAAAGCAAATACAATTATTGCAAATGACACATGGATCTGCAAGGAAAGTTCTTCTAGGACCAAAGTCCTCAGTGGTGCTACCATGCCTTTTGGAGGTAACTTCTGTATATTCAGTGTAATTTTGTTAATGTATAATAACTTCAGTGTAATTTTGTTTATGCACAGTGTTATTTGAAACTAACTGCATTAGTCTATTGGAGTTTGCATAGAGGGCTCATTCTGTACGAGTGTTATAAAATTATCTGTCAGTGACTAGATAAAAATGCTCCTAAAGGAGTTTTTTTCTTCTTTCTCATTTTAATATATTTATTTTGGAGGTCATGCAACTTTTTTGTGTGCGTTTCTTTACATTTCACTCTGGTTTATTACTGACAAATTCTGTCCCCAGCAGTTTTTATCTCCATGTAAGTGGAAAACACAGCTCCCTTCAGTTCAGCCTGGCCTGCCTCTGCAGAGGTAATGTTGTTTACTCGGAAGTGCTGCAAAGCAGACATGAACCACTCATTGTTTGTGGTCTCTCATGAGGAGAGCCCAGGCATGTGGGATGCCACCAGCAACACTGGGTTGGTGTCAGAAGTATTATTTGTTGTACAATTTAAGTGTGTAAGGGAAGACAAGCAAGGAAGTTCTCTGGAGGAAAAATATTGCTGTGATGGGGAGGGAAAGTGGTTGCTTGGTTTGGCTTTGAGTTGTTTCCTTCAAAGTTTCACTAATCTTTATCAATCATGGTGGAGATGTCAGTTCAGAGATAAAGAGCTCTGCGTGGTGTTGACCACAACAACAGCGTGGAGTTCATGCACGTCCTGGCATAATGGTAGCAGAAAAGCAAACACGCTGCCTTCCTTGCAGGTGTTTAAGTACATTCAGACTTACTTTTTAGCTGGGGGCTTGAATTTATCTTTGAGACAGAACTTCCTGGCAGTTTGGACCATCCTCACACTTGCTTGCAGTCTGACTGAATATTGGAACACCCCAGACCCCTGTGCTGTGTGGCCCCGCGAGCTCGAGGAGGGGTGTGGGCATGGCAAGCACAGAGGATATCTGTAATTACAGCCCTGCAAACCTCCACTGATCCTGTGGGAACCCAGTACCAAAACACCTCTGTGACTGAGCCATGTGGACTTCTCTGGGCTATGCTGCACTTTCCCAACCTATTCATAGAAACTGTGAAAGGAGGGAGACTCTTGAGAGTTTACTGACAGTTAAGAAATAGCAAGATGTTTCAAGACAAACAAAACAGACTAAGACCAGACTGTTCTGGCCAAGCTACGGGAATCTGCTGCTAATGGACTTTAAAAAGAAATCAACTTCTGGGTGCAGAACATAGAACATTGTCCTACTATGTTATCAAACCAGTAATTCTGTAGCCTGACATCTTGTCAGGAGTTGGGATCTGATATTTCAAAGCAAGTTTCTTCCCAAATCCAGGCTGCTTTCTACCCTGCAGTGACATTGTATTCAGTTACCTGATCATGATCCAAATTTCCACTTTTTGAGGACCTGGTGCTCTCTGAACAACAGGCTCAGTGGCACACCCTAGGACATCTAATAACTTTCTGGAACATGTCCTCCTTTTAGTACAAGTTCTCTCAGCAGTCCTTGGCATATGGTCCAAGTTTCCAAGAAACTAGGGCAGTAACTGATTGCAGTGAAAGTGAGAATGCTTCACATAAGCAGTAAGAAATCCAGGTGACAACTTTAGTGTTTTGTTCTTATCTTCTTCAAATATGGGAAATGCTGTTCTGATATAATTTTAAGTCAACAGATTTGGGGAGTGTAATTTATTTTCTTCACTCTGCATGTGAGTGACCTAGCACTGCATTTAATTTCAGAAATGGTTTTCAGTATGCCCTGCTGGTTTTCATCTCAAAAGACTTTTAAAGTGTTACTTCATTTTTTTTTTTAATAGTGCTGAGAGCTAATTCTTCTGAGTAAGCAAATAAACAGGACAAATAAAAAGTAGTGGAAACCTGAAACAATAAGGTTTATTCTGTAGATGTTTAAGGTGCCTTTTACATTAGGCTGTAACTGACAGTACAAATGCTGGGGTCGTTTGAAAATCAGACCACCTGCAGAGGGATTTTAGGAGTTCGAGGACTCCTCCCTCTACTGATCTCAAGGAAAAATTCTGGCCTTTGTAGATCCAGATTTAGTTCTCCTCCTCTGAAGTGTGAAAAAGTTGAGCTGGAGTGAGGATGGGATGAAAGTGCTGGAAATAGCAGCTGTGTGCCAAGTGATACAGTTCCTCCTTTGGGCTGCCGTGTGCCGGTCTGACTGTCCGAGCCCTTGCCTGGATCCGGCTGACTGCTGGCAGAGGTTGAATCCTTCCTGAGAACAAATCACTTTATTGTTCGTGTCTGCTCATGCACTGCCTTTTGGGAGCGTGGTTCATGTTGTTGCAAGAAGCAGAACCATTAGCACCAAATGAATTCTTTGTCAAGCAGCACAGTCTCCCTGAAATTTTTACCCTTTTCTCCAGCAGCTTTCCCCCAGGATCAAATTTGCAGTATTGTAGAGGACTGGCTCCTGTTAAGCAGATGACTTTTTTTTGTTAATTCTGCAGATCGTGGCCTACCATGATTTTCCATGAAACTGGCTCTTTTCTATTTCTTCCTCATCCAAGTGAGCGGCTGGGAAATGAAATGTGGCAGCTCTGGGACTTGAGGAAAACAGTTCTGTTTCGATTAAGCCCCTTCCACCTTCACAGCCTGTGGAAACAGGGCTGTTTGAAACAGCCAGAATTTCTACCCTGACTAACTGTACCAAAAGCTCCATGCCAGGGAGCTCCTCGTCATGAGCCACCAGCTCAGGGGGCCATCCCCTGGCAAAGCACAAGGCAATTCTCAAGGGTCCCGTCATTCCATGCTGCAGCAGCCATCACTGTCCTGTTTCTGCCCAGATCCAGGGATTGGGTCTGTCCAGAGCAGCTGCATTAGTGTAACCTCACTGCAACTGGGGGCAAATCATGGATTGTGAGCCATCAGAACTGGTCCCCTGGCTCACAGTCAGCCTCAGCGGTTGTGACACAAGGCCCTGAGCAGCTTGGCCCACAATTGAAGCTTTTAGCCCCTAAGAGAGTACCCAGTAACAGCAGGAAGAATTTGTCTTGTTTCTCCCAAAACTGAAAAATTGGTCTGGTTGAGTCCTTAGTCATGCGTGCCTGGAGCTGACCTGACATTTAGTGTCATCATCTCGCTCTAACTCAGCACATGGCCATTGCAGAGAGAAATAACTGACTTTTGGTTTGTTTTCCACATAGATTAAAAACTTTGAGTGACTGAATGGCTCTTTCCTGTGCCGTAGTTTAAAACCTCGGTGTGTTTTGGGCAGGGGCAAGGAGAGAGCATGGTAAGGCTGTTTCCTCTCTAACCCTTGTTATCCTCATGAGGTGGTGGAGAGGATGCAGGTTTTTCACAAAGCTGTGCTGAGCATTGCAGGAAGGTGGGTCTGAGCCCACTGTGAACTTCCACAAATATCAAACCTTGTTGGGGCTCCCAAGGTTCTCTGAAACCACATTTACAGCAACTAAAGCAGTGTCAGCAGTTGTGTCACTGCCCAAGCCATCCAGAAATGGCAGCAGTGAGAACCAGTTTCATCTCGAGTGATTTGGCTCCTGGGTCATGTCCATGAACAGGGCAGAGACCAAGGCTTTTTAACCAAAACCAATCCAGGTGATCTGACACCTTTCTGGTGACAGTAACACATTTGTATCTGTAAAGTCCAGTCTGAAAAAGATATTTCCTTGTTCTACATCTCATTATTTTTATTATTTGTTCCTAGTGAGATGGAAATATCTCCTGTGTTTCAATCCAGTCCAGCTTCCCCCAAGCAGCTATGAGGAGGCAGATACTTTACCACAAGCACTTGCTCCTTGCTGGCAGCAGGGGATTGTTTGAACTTTCACGCAAAGCTGGTAAGTTTTGTTCAGGTGCCTAAAATAAGTTTCAGATAGAACCTCAGCACATTTATAAAAACCTGTCCCTTTATCCTGCAGCAGTGCCTCTCTGAAGAGTGTCCTTGTCGTTTCCTGTGTCTGCTTCCTTCCCTCCCTCTTCTGGTTTTGTTGGGGGGGGGGGGGGGGGTTGCCTTATTTTTTCCTGCAATGGGAATTATTCCGTAGGGCTGGATCATGTTCATGTATTACAGAGGCAAAGGAGGCTTTGAGAGCTGCTTGTCCCTGGCTGTAACTCTCTGAAAACTGGCTGGATGTTTGGTGCTTGCTGGTTGTAGCCCCTTTCCTTTCACCTGTACCACAGCCTCTTCCTGCAAACAGATCCCAAAAATATCCCAAATTAGAGTCTCTGGTATTACGCAGGAATCACCTTCCTTTTGTGCTGGGGCTGATTAAAATCTCTCATTACCTTCTAACGTCAGTACTTTATGCAAAGCCATTTCCTAGTAAGAAACGTTCAGGGCAACTCAGCCCTGAGGTGTTACCTGTCCAGAGGTGAGACCTCTGGTCTTCATTAGATGCCCCTCAAACCATTCCTGGGCAGTGGGAATGGGACAGTGTGATGAGAGATGAGCTGGCCTGGTTTGCTTCTTTCTCCCAACATGGACAGTTGCTCTGGGCAGAGAAGTAAGTCTCAAGCTGCCTTATCTTCTGCAAAGCTGACTGGTCCTGCAGCTTGGCACAGTGACTGGTGTGACCCACGTGCTGCCTTGAATTAATGTTCTCTGGGCTATGAGTGTGGTTTGTACCAGGAATACCCTGTCCTTGCTAGGAAATCAGCTCCTGGGGAAATATGTCCTTGCTTAGGCATGTGGGAGAGGGTAGAGGGGGTGTTACCAGCACAACCTTTGGGGTGTGTGGTGAGTTAACCCTGGGGGCAGCTCAGCCCCACACAGCCCTCGTCCTCTCCCCCCCAGAGCAATGGGGGAGAGAAGCAGAAGGGTGAAAGTGAGAAAATCTGTGGATCGAGATAAAGATAGTTCAATAGGTACAGAAAAAGTTGTGTGCAAAGCAAAATAAGGAATCAGTTCCGTGCTTCCCACGGGCAGGCAGGTGTTCAGCCATTTCCGGGAAAGCCAGAACAGTTACTCCATCGTGCATAACTCTTATTTGGGAAGGCAGACGTCGTAACTCCTCCTTTCTCCCACTTATTCTTGCTGAGCACTTTGGCACACGGTCTGGGATATCCCCTTGATCAGCTGGGGTCAGCTGTCTGTGTTCTGTCCCCTCCCATTGTGTTGTGCACCCCCAGCCTGCTCACTGGTGGGGCAGCGTGGGAAACAGAGCTGGCCTTCGTGCTGTGTAAGCAACAGCTAAAACATCCCTGCCTTATCAGCCCTGTTTTGGTCCCAGATCCAAAACACAGCACCACAGCAGCTACTAGAGAGAAAACGAGCTCTGTCCCAGCCCCAGCCAGGTGTGTCTGTTTGTTGTGCAAAGCACAAGGACTGGCCATAGCATTCGAGAAGTGGAAGCACAGTAAGGCTCAGGAGAGGGAAAAGCTCCTCTGAGCCCTGCTGGGCACCACAGGAACTGGGTGGGTGGCAGCAGGGGCTGATGTGTCCAGTTACGGGACACAGACCAGTTAGAGAGTTGAAACTGAGGGTTCCTGAGCACTTTTGGGGAGATCTGAGAGGATGTGGCATACAACCCTGAAAGGAGAGAGGGCTCTGTCTCCAGGGGGTTGCTGGCAGGGACCTTTAAACTCCCAGTTGAACAGGATGGGAGAGAGCAGTACTGCACTGGGAGCTGGTGCTCGCTTTTCACCGCTTCAGGAAAGGTTCATGCTACTCCAGCAGGTCTTCCGAGTCAGGCTGTCACTGCCTGATTGTGCCAGAGCTGTTGCAGGCTCATTTTCAGCCCTATGGATCAGGATATCAGTTTTTTAATCACGAAGAGTTTTTCTTCTGTGTCTCAACATGAATTGATGCAATAGAGCTGTAACTGCCCCAAACGGCTGCTGCTGTACCTGGCTTTCTGTCCACACTTGGGCTCCAAAACAAAAGGATGGGGAAAGCAAAGAAGCTAAAAGCTCTGGTTTGCTAAAGTAGCACCAAATCACCAAGGAAGCTGCATTTCAGCCTGGTTGATTATTCAGAGCCATTTGTATGCAGGATTCTCTCACAGCAGCTCAGACCTGGAGTTTGACCTGCGTTCAGGTGTGTATGTACAAATTAGTTTGTATTAGGCTTAACCATGGAGAAGGTCATACAACAGTCTTGATGCAGGAAAGGCTGAATCAATATGAAGCTGAGGTTGTTCGTGTAAAGATTCAGGAATGGAAATTTTACCACCACCACACCTACTTTCAGAACTTGCACATCACAAAGAAGTTGAGAAATACCTTTGTGGTCGTTGTTCTCTCAAATGCAAATGTAATAGTTTAAAAGTGTCTCCTTATTTTAACTCCTTCCAGGAGAGAGCTTTGCACCTGCCTCAGGGGAGATGGGGAGATTGCAAGAGAGAAGCAGGGGAGGTGTGGGGCTTCCCCCTGAGCCTTGCTGGGGTGTGGGCAGCAGAGCTGGGCAGCTGCTGGGGACCAGCACCCCAAAAAGGTAGAGTTTTAGGAGGAGTCGTATTTTAATCCTTATTATTTAATCTGGGAGTCCCATTTCATGTTGGTATGGGTGATTCTTATGATACCTTAGTGCTGTCTCGTGTTCCTGCAGCAAAGTGAAATTATTTGGGCAGGGTGAGGGTGCAAGGACTGCTCTGTGCACAGGGAGGGTGCAGCTGTGGGAACAGCAGTAGTGTGGTGCTTATGGGGTCTACGGAGATTTTCTGGAGACTTAAAATGTTAACATGATCAGTACTAGCTTCTTCTTATTTTCTTTTCCAGGCACAGTTTGAAGCTAACATGTATGACCCTGAGGGTGAGAAATAGATGGTGTTTGTCTGGACAGCCACCTGTGTCCCCCACTGGTGTGGTTCAGGAGGCAATCTCTTACATACTATTAATTTCACGGTGAAATTGAAACAGCTTTGATCCTGCTTCTACATAAACTTGGCCCATGCTGTGCCCACATCAGCTAAGAGCTGTTACGTGGGATCTGACTTTTCCTCCACATCCACTGAATGTGCAACCCACGCCACAGATTGGGGCTGTGCACACCCAGCCCAGGTTTTCCTTCGCTGTGCCACCCCCAGTTAATGGGGGTGCAAAGTACCAGTGCTACACATCTCCTCAAGCGCGTTCCTTTTGCTCTAAACCTGAATTTTGCTTTTTCCTGCTGCATTGTTTTGCGTGGGCAGCATCTGGTCAGGTTTCTGTTGCATCAGTGAGTTTGCTGGTATTGGGTTTTACTCAGACAATGTATTCTGCCACAAAGGAGCGGGTTCGAGCAGGTTAGAGCTGTCCAGCCTGGCCGTGCAGGAACCAGTGACGAATAAAACCTACTTAAATACATTCTTCTGCCTCTCCCCTTCCTCCACACATATATCAATTGCTTTCCCAGATTATTGAGAAAAGAATCTGTGTTTCCTGGGTGTGAAATGTGTTGGTTATCCCTTTGCAAGCAATGAAGATAATGTTGCTGGCAGCGCTGCGGCTTGGCCCAAGGCTCTGCTGCTGGATGGGTGATCCCAAGGCCAACGGGAGCAGTGGAGATATTTGCGTCAGCCCTGTGAGCAGATTGCTCCAGTGGACTGGGACCCACCTGGGATTCGGGACCAGCCCAGAAGAAAGCTGCCTGCAGGGGCGGGGCTCCTCTCCTTCCCTGCTGACCCCAGCACAGAGTGCCCTGCAGGGCTTGGGCATGGGAAATGTTCACTGGCCCTTCGTCCACTTCAGCAACACTAGGCCTGGCAAATGGGGTCCCTCTGGGCTCTAGGAATCTCAGGGCTCCGTATATATTTAAACCTCATCCGTGAACTGTCCCCCTGTGGCTGCCACCACCCCCCTTCAACATCATAATATCTGGCACAGCCGCCATTGCACCAAAAGCAAGTCTTGTCCTCCCCACGCACTCCTTGGGCTGTGCTAAGGGGTTCATAGGATCCATCCCGCCAATTCTTAACAAAACCAGGCAATGTTGGAAGGACAGCCGAGGAGGGAAGGAGTGGAAAAGGTTTCTGCAGCCTGATGCAGCAGCACTTGCTCTCTGCTCCAAGGCAGTTTGAGTCTGTGGGCTGTGCTCACCACAGCGTCCTGCAGTGTCTGGTGACAAGACACGTCCTTCCCCTGGGGCAGCTGGTGCTGGTGTCCACACACACATGGCTTCACCCCACGGGCAGGAGTGCAGTTTCCAGGTGACCTTTCCCAGGTTAAGCACAGCTTGCAAAACCCTCATGCCTCTTCCCAGGCTTATAAAACTCACTCATTTGTTGTGGTGGTTTCATTTGCGATAGGAGCTGAAGAGGGACTTCACTGCTACCGAAACCTGGCGAGTGCCCCGAGGGGAGGGCGGCTGTGATGCCATCTCAGCCCTTCAGCTACCGCATTCCTCCCATCAAGATTTTGAGATTTCCCCTCTCTGGCCCTACTTGTGGAAGAGGACAAACAAACCCTCCAAGGAGAAATGCCTCGGCGAGAGCAGAGGTCTGACCTTCAGTAGCAAATCCCTGGTGGAGATTCCCCTTGAGCCTGTTCAGCTGCCTCTTGCAGCGTACCACAGGCAGGATTGTAGGTTTTTCCCCTTAACCCTATTCCCAAGCCCAGAGCTGAGCTTGGTGAGGGCCCAAGTGCTCCACAGGTGTAAATGAGCACAGCTTCAGCTGCGCTGGTGACTCTGCCACGGTGCCCATGGTGTGAGGGTGAGTGAGACCCCTTGGCCCCCTTTGTCCAGCGTGCACTGAGAGCTCTGGTAATGGTGGTCTCCCTGGACAGACAGAGGAGACACTTTTGTCAGGTATTTTGGGTATTCTGGCAAACTGAGCAGAAAATGACAGGTGAAAAATGCAGCAGGAGGCAGGAAGGAAAGAGGCAGAAGGTACTCAAGCAGTCTCATGCTGGGAGGTTGCTGCTGTGTTTGTGCACATCCCACTGTGTCACCCAGGTCACAAGAGTTCACTTTGCTCTTTGTAGCTCCTGAGGCATGTATGCCTTGCTGGAGAGGCCGTGACAGCTGAAAAGCCCTGATGTTAGGATGTGGCAAGTAGGTAAGGCTCTTTTGGGGGTACACCTGAGCACCACCCTCCCCTAAAACTCCATGCATGGACTTTCCCAGGCTCCAGCAGTTCACCGCTGGCCATTAGACACAAGACTCACAAGCAGGACCCAGAGCAGTGCAGGGGCTGGTGCTGCCCTGCAGGCAGTGTGGCTCCTGCCTGCTCTCTGCACAGCCTGAGAAAATGCAACTGGCTTTTCCAGCCGCTCCTCTGATGGAGGATTTTGCAACGTTTCCAGGTGAGAGGGCTGTTTGGATGGTGGTACCCACGCCCCTGCTAGTTTGGGAGCTGGGGAACCAAGAAGCCCCTTCTCTGGCCCCATCCCTGCACAGCAGACAGAGCCCTGCTGTTGGTCAGAGGAAGTTTGGTGCAGGCAGAAAGGAGGAAAAGATTCCGGACAGGTTTCATCTGACCAAGCCAAGAATGATCCCATTAGAAGCTTGTAAACCTTTTTCTTCACAAACACATCTATTTATTTGTTTTAACTGCTGGCTGTTGCTCAAAGCGACCCGGGCTGTGTGTCCATCCCATTCGGCTGAGCTCTTGCCTGTGCCTCATCCTGGCCCCGATTACTCCGGGAAGGTCTTTGGCTTCCCAGCCATGAAAGCCTCTCTCTCAGGGAAGGCGTGGATGTCTCCCCTTGGCCAGGAGCCTGTGCCGGCAGCGGGCGCTGGGAAGACTGGGACAGTGTTTGGGGCCGAGGGCTCTGAAAGGGCTCAGTGTGTGCTGAGCGTGAGTCACCCGGGCCGGACGGCAGCTGGGAGCCGGCGGAGAGCAGCGGAGAGCTGCCGCAGGAGGGGCCGGCTTCCCAGGGAAAGGCGGCGAAATGGATATCATTAGCGTGGAGTGGAGGCAGAAGGGCCCGAGGAAGGAGGGAGGCTGGGAGGTGCTGTTTCCAGGAGTGGAGGGGTTTGAGGGAGCCTCGCGTCACACCTGGGTGTCTGCGTGGGGTCAGGGATGAGAAGGGGAAGGGGGCAGTGGAGCCTGGGTCTGTCTGCACCCATCACTGGACCTTCATGTGACTTTGGGTGTCAAACAAAGCCTGGGGAAGCGCTGGGAAAGCCCTGGAAAGATTCGTGGGGTCCTTGAAACTGGGAGCTGTCTTGTGTCACATTTTGGTGCGCCAAGCACTGGTTTGCAGGGCTGGGGCTCCATCCTGGCTGGTGCAAAACATCCCTGGAGGTGCCAGTTTTCTTTGGCTTAGTTTGGCTGTGCACTTCCCAGTCTGGCTGACACGCACCCAGCGGCTGCTGGGCTGTGCCAGCACCGTACACATCCTCAGCATCAACCCTTGGTCCCCAGGGATGTCACCTGCAGTGGCAGACTCAGGGAGTGGCTTGTCACTTCCTGGAGCAGGCAACATTGCTTGTGGCTCTGGGGCAGTCCCAAAGGGAGAGTGGCTTCCTGGTGGTCCCAGTTAGGACCTCTGTGCCTGGCTGCATGGGAGACGAGAAGCAGGGAGGGGTTTATGGTTTAAATTGAACACGAGCATTTGTGGGAAGGTCTGGTTTTATCTCAAAAGCAAACAGCTCTGCACATGGTGGTGCCACCACCCAGAGAGGTCCCCCATGATGTGTCTGAGGATGAGGTGTGTCCTGCTGTCTTCCGAAGGCATCATGTGCTCATGTAAGACACCAGCAAGAGAAGAGAACCTTGGGGTTCAGCTTGCCTCTGACCTGGAGCCCAGAGCTGCTGGGAAGAGCAGGAGGGGGCCACTGGTACAGAGAGCATGTGCAGAAAATGCTGCAGTGGTGGTTGATCAGGAGAGGTATCCAAAAGGGATATGCTTTTTAAAGGGGATTTAGCTGACTGTGAGGGAGTTGGTCTTTGATGAAAAGTCACACTAAGATATTTCCCTTTAGCACAAATAGCCACAGCCCAAAAGCAGAGGGTCTCACCAGTGAGCAAATGGGGAGGGCAGCTGATGGTTCTGGGCAGCCTGGCCACACCCCTGTGCCTCCAGACCTGCAGAAAACCACCCCAGAGGCTGGGAATAATCCTATCAACTCACTGGCTGACATTTCAGGGCCAGTTGACCCACCACACCTGTGGTTTGTTGATCTGTGGAGCCCCATCGCTGAACTCTGCAGCCACGTGCTCGGTGTTGGCACCGTGAGCTGGTTGTGCCAAGCAGTGTCTCTGCCACCTCGCCCTGAGGACTGATGGGCTTTCCATCCTGCTCCTTCCATGCTGCCCAGTTCTCTATCCTTCCCCACCTCTCCCTAGTGTTGGGCAGATCCTCAAAGCTTTGGCCCTGCAGGAATGACCTCTTAGGATGGTGCATTTCTGTCCTGTTGTCACCAATGACAGCAGGAGGATGAAGGGAAAGTAAAACGTGGGGAGCACAGTGTGATGATACAAATGGGCTGGAGAGCCATCAGTTTGTCCTCCACCCTGTGCAGGAGCTGGTTTCCCATGGTGAGGCAGGGAGCAACCCAGCAGTGGTGTCTGGAGCCTCCCTGCACCAAGACAGTGGAAATGACAGAACCACGTAAGAACCGCCAGCCCAGCGGATGGCACGGGGCTGTTGCTGCGCCTGCTGTGAATCAGGGAAGGAGCTGGATCCATGCATTAACTCACTGGCCACCTCAGCCCACAGCATAGAATGACTTCACCGTCGGGTGAACATCCCACCATGGAAACCAAACCTCAGGAATGCGTCTGGGTGTGCCGACTCTCTTCTCCTCTCCAGAGGACTCTCTTATGTCTCAACTACTCCCAGGCCAGCAAATTGCTGTTGTCACCTCTCCCATCAGCTCCCTGAGCTGGGCTGGGGAGCAGTGCCCGTGCAAGGGTCATCCCCTGTGCCCAGCAAGTGCCTGCCTGGGTGTGGCACTGCGGGTGCTGCCCTCCCTTAGTGCGCATGCGGAAGCAGGGAGCTTTGCCGTGGCTTCAGTCCAGTAGCCCCAGCCAAAGAGGGGAAGTCTGCACTCCACATGCCCTCCTTCTCCCTCTCCCCATCTCTTGCTGGAGACAGATCCACCCGTGGCTGTAGCAGAGCCCAGGTTTTGGCGATGAGCAGCAGCAGAGTGATGATTAATGCCGAGCAGAGCCACAGAGCCAGAGATGTCTGAGTCGTCTCTGCCTCTCTCCCAAACCGATTTGGCCAAAAAAGGCTAATGTGAGCATTTCTGCATCTGCCAGCCTGGGAGGGGGCCGGGCCAGAGCTCGGGGTCTCAGCAGGCATGTATGGGGCTGTATGTTTTTCCACTTGGGCTGGAGAGGGGCCGCGGGCAGGCAGCCGCGGGGCTCAGGTGACTCCTGAGCCGCCCTTTCCATCTGACTCATGAGAGACGTCGCGAGTGCTCCCCTGCCCAGCGGAAAACACGTCTCCTCCTTGCAGCTCATGGCTTCTGGGTCCATGCCAGTCCCCAGGCAGCACAGCTTCCCAGGGCTGTGCTGGCACCCTGAGCCCAGCTCTTCCCAGGCTGGGGCTGGGAGAGTGGCTCCATGGGCTGATGCCCAACCAGGACTTTACCTTCAGGCTGTGCCCACAGCTGGCGTGGCAGAATAGTCAGGGTGGCAAGGGCTGGGCAGGACAGGCCCATGGTCCCTGCAATGGGCATCCTGGGCATCTCTGTGGGCAGGGCTCCTGATTTCACTGTTGGCATGACACTGCTTTCCCAACACTCCTGGTTTCGTCTCCTCCACCTCTTTGGTGGGTCCAGGGTGGAAGTGATAGTCCTTCAGCATCAGGACAAGTCTTTCCCTTCCCAAGGCCAAGCACCCCATCTTTCTCCTCCTTCCTTTCTGGGTTTGGGCAGCATGAGAGTGTCTCCCTCCTCAAACCTCACATTCACATCCCCTAAGCTTTCTCAGTCTCATGTCCTCATGGGTTTGTTTTTTTCAGTGCCTGGATGCCATCCTACCACAGGTTCTCAGGAAAAACCCAGACCCTGGGGCTTTCTGCACAAGGGAAACTGAGGCACACTGGGGTCAGCACTTCTTGCCGGGGTACACTGGGCCGGGAGAGACAAGCCAGGGCCTGTGGCTCGCTGTGCCCAGCCTCAGGCTGTTTGCATCACGCGCAGAGGCAGCCCCAGAGCCTGCCCCCTCTGTGCCTGCTGCCCAAGCCGCAGCACTGGGCTCCCCCTGCTCCTCTGGGAAGGGAAATGTTTTTCCTTTCCCCTCCTGTCCCTGCTCGCCAGCAGCGAGTGAGTCCGGTTTCCCCTGCGCGCTGCCGCCAAGCGCCTCTGGAACCACTGGAAAATGCATAAAAGGCCTGGGCAAGGCTGCGGTGAGGGTTACTCGCAGTCACAGCTGGATCCAGCTGCTGCTTTAAAGCAACAGCACAGCTGCGCAGGGCTCCCCAGGAGACCCAGGTGTCCCGGGGGTTTAAATCCCACGGGAAGAGAAGGTAGCATCCTCACTGGGCAGCAGCCCCGAGGCTGGAGGGGGCCTTTTTTGCTGGGGAAAATGAGGAAGGGGCAGCCCAAGGACACAAACTCTTGGGTGGGCCTGGGCTTGGGGTTTGCTCATGCAGGTTTGCAGAGTGCTTCCCCCTGCCCTGCTCCTGAGGCTCCTGGCACAATGACCAGGAGAGCGCTTCCCTGCCAGCCCCAGCTGCATCCCATGGTTGCATCTGCAAAGGGCAACAGCAGCTTGGGGACCCCAGACCAAAGAGGGCTGGCCCAGGTATCACCCTGCAAAGCAATTTACACTCTTCCCCTCTTTTTGGAAGAAATTATGCAAATCTCAGAGTGTGTGATTCCAGGGAGGACAGCAGGTGTGGCTTTCAGCTGTGACTCAAGGTGTTTTGGCAGCCCCAGGTGTTTCAAGTGTGTGAGATGCCGAGGCCGATGGAGTGGGATGGAGCAGCTGGCTTTGGGAAGGCAGAAAACCACCTCCTGCATCCTGGGAGCCAGCATGGTCCCACTCTGGCAGAGGCACTGGGATGGAAACAGCCATGGGGCACTGGGGTTAATGAGTAAAATCACTCACCCCTGCCTGGGGTCTGGTTTATGGCCCTGTTAATGCGGGCAAGCAGAGGCAGCTTTCTGTGGGGGTGGATGTCTTTCCTGGTGTCCCACGTCAGACTGGTCAGTCCATGACGTCTGCTTCACCTTCCAAGACGCAGCAATAAATCAGGTTAATAATTAATCCCAACTGCCTGGGGGACCTTCCCTGGGACTGAGCCAGAGCCAGTCCCAGTCACAGCTCCCAGCATCCCACATGAGAGCCGTGGTGATGGGCGAGTCCACAGGATTGCTCTTTACCGCAGCATCATGAAACGTGCTTAGAAAACAAACGTGGAAGGAGAAAGGAACATTCCCTGTCCTATCACATCCAGGATGTTTGCTCCTGAGTGTGTGCAAAGTCTTGATGTGGTGCGAGTCTGGCTCAGCCAAACAAATTGCAGCCTTGACCTCCCTCCCTGCTCCAGGGTACACCACAGGTGAGTGGTTTAACAAGGAAAAACCAAGAAGTGTGGCCACCCTGTGCAGCTGGTCTCGGGTCAGGCTGAGCCCTTGGTCCTGCTCCAGGCACTCAGAGGTTTGGGGAGGAGAGGGCTGGTTTGTGTGTCTCCGCAGGGCAACGGGACCTTGGCTTGTGTGGGAAACCCAGCCCAGGGACCAGAGTGTTGGCACAAGTGGTCAGGACGTGTGAGAGTTCCTGGAAGAAGTGAGAGTTTTTTCTGTGTATGTACAATTTGTGGGAATGAAAATAAATCAGAAAACAACACACACACACGCAAAAAAAACCCACAAAACAACTATATCAAAGAAACCAGTGCAGCTTTCCCCAGTGAAACAAACTCCAAACCACCAGTGGGAAAACACTGGCTAGGTCAATCTGCCACTAGCCAGTCTTCTGGGATTACATAAACTTCATTTAAAAAGCTCGCTTCTTTCTTTGTACTATTTTTTTTATATAAAACATTTTAGTTCAGGTTCACTTTGAAATTAAAAGAAGATTCTTGAAACAAAAAAAGGCATTGTGGTTCACTTTGAGAACATCTAAATGAGCCACTTGAGCATCACCTCAGTCCTTGTCCTTTCCCTTAACCCAGACAATGCCCTGGAGCCCTGTTTGAGGCCAGCTCCAAAACCTTGTGACCCCACAGATTGCTCATCCCCATTTCCAGCAGTGCCACCAGTTGGGATAATGCTCGGGTGGGGGGTGAGTGTGTGGCACTGGTACTGGCTCCCTCCAAATGGGTCCCAGGAGCCATCAAATGTGGACATGGCTGCTGCCAGCAGGAGCTGGTGTCACCCTGGCTGTGACTCGGGTGTCACCCAGGAAGATCCGTGCATTGCCTTCCCTTCTGCATCCCCATCCAATGCAATGACAGCGTGTCCGAGTGCTACTCCTCACAGGTGCCCTGCCAGCTCTCCCAGGGCTGCAGCGGCCTGGCACGCCTCAAATGTCACTGGTGTTGAGCAAGGCAGAGGAACTTGGCTTTTCCATGCCCAAGCAGCACCTGCTACCCAAGAGCACTTATCCAGAAAACAGCAGCTCTGCCCACAGCACCAAAAAGGCACCTGGTGCCTCCAAATTTCAGTCTAACGGCTCACACCTAAGAAATACAGGTGATGGGTGATGCAGAGAAGGAGAGGCAGGGCTACAGATCCAGCTGCTTTGCTGAAGGCAGGGCTGGGCAGGCATGACAGGGATATGCTGATATGCTGCTGGCTGAGTCTGCTGGGGTGAATAAAAATATTCAGGTTTCTCTTTTTCATGTTTCATTCTCAGCAGAGTGGTTGTGGCTGCACGTGCAAAACCTGTTCTTGCTGAGTGCTGGAAAGAGGCAAAGGGAATGTGTGTGGAGTGAGACTTTTTAAAGGAAATATGCTTTCAGTTGGATTTTGTTCTTCCTGCTGCCTTTCTGCTTTCCCAGGGCAAATCTAAAGAGTGTGAAAACTTGGTTTTGTCCTAAACTTTTCTATGTAATGAAAAAAATCATAAAGAATTCTGCTTTATTTTCAGATTCATCCTTGAAACAAGAGCTGGCAGTGCCAGCGATGCCCAGGACAGTGCTTACCCCAGGCATCAGGAGCCCCAGACCTGACAGGATCTGAGCCTTTAATGAATATCAGAGGTAAAGCTTTGTGCAGCCATCACGCCCCAGGCGTGCAGTGGGATGTGCATGTTTCCCACACGGGGGGAGGTAGGGGGTTATTTGAGCCAGACTCTGCAGAGCAGCCTGGAATCATCCGGGAAGTCCTGTGCTCGTGGCCCTACAGCTTTCCTGCACGGAAGCAGCTGTCGGAGAGGCAGGAGGCTGGGAGCACGGCTGGCAGAGCTCCCTGCCCCAGGCTGCCAAGTGCCCTCCTTGCCCTGCAGCACTGCCACTTCCATGCCGGAGCAAGCACAGCCCTCAGGCTGCACCACAGCCAGCCCTGGGCTTGCCGGCTGGATGTGCTGATGCTGGGGGATCACAGAGCCCCGGGGCACTGTCACACACCCACAGCTGCGGGGTGCCCTGGAAGGGCAGCAGTCACCCAAAGGCTGTGTTTTGGGATTTACTCCAGCTCCCCATGAGCAGATGCTGCCATCCCTGTTCCCATCATGGTCCCAGGGCAAATTGCAGGGATGAAATGGTGGTTGGACTCTCAGGGCTTTCCTGTTCACATCCCTCTGTACCTGTTTGTGCGAGGGCCATTCTCCAGTGGGGTCCTCCTCCACTGTGAGGAGCCCCTCTTTGCAGAGTGGGGTGAACTCCCAGCCATGGGCTGGCATGCACCTACCATGCCTGTGCTGCAGGGATGAGGTGAGGCCTTCTTACAGCCTGTTCTGGTCAAGGTGATGCTCAGTGAATCTCATGGGGTGAGTGATTTTCTTGGGGCTGTGAGTGCAACAAATACAAACTTCCCTATAGGCACTGGGAGCAGGCTAAAAAGGAATCAGGGAAGGTATGTAGGGACTTTTGGGGGTGATAAGGACATGGGATGCTGTAGAGCTGGTGCAGCTTGTTTGGGCAATGTTTCCTGAGGAGCTTTCACAGCCCCCAGGACCCAGAGCTGCAGGGCACCTGGGAAAGCGATAAGCTGAGATAAGGAAACAGATCTGGAGAAAGCAATGCAATCTTTCTCTCCAAACTGAGCTGGACTCGGAGTTTTCTTGGTGCTGTTTGAGTAGCAGAGGTTGTGTGGGTCTCTGCACATCCAGCCTTGGAAAGAAGAGCCTTTCCCATGAGAAGCTCAGTGTGTCCAGAGGGTTGTGAGAGCTGTAGGAGACCCTGACCCTCATCACTTAGAAAAAATGCAGAGGAACTGTTCAGAAAGGGACTGGGATATCTCTGCTGGACAGCAAAGGAAATATTGCAAATTTCCTGCAGGCTTCCCAGCCTGGCTTCATGGTGGACATGAGCAGCTAGTGGGATTGGGAGGGTGACAAAAGAGGGAGAGATCAGAAATTACAGGGACTGATTTTTATGGCTGAAAAAGACCTCCAACTGAAATGTTACATTTAAAAGGAAAGGAAGGTCTTTAAATTTGCTTCTTAATGGACAATGGGATGTCCCATGCTGATATGGCTGCAGCAGGAATCCTGGTGAAATTGCATCCGAACCAGGACTGAAGGAACAGTTTGGAAGGACACCTCACCTGCCTGTGATGCTGTTGGAAATTTGACCCATGAGAGGTCCCAGCACGAGTCCCAGGCACCTTCCTGCTGCAGCAACTCCCTGTCAACTCCCTCCAGCCCCAGGTGAGCTGTGGGTCACAGGAGATCTGTGAGTCCTGGACAGAGCGTGGATGCCTGGTGAGATTGGAGTCCTGGGCAGTCTGTTGGTCCTTGACAAGGTGTGGACTCAGAGAGATGTGGGTCGTGGGAGAAGGATGGGTCCCAGGAGAGGTGGGGATCCAATGAGGTGCATTACAGGCTCTGGGGCAGAGCTAATGCACCCCAGAAAGGGCACGGTGCACGAGGAGCTGGGCTAGGACACCCCCGAGTTCCCAGATCCTGGTGAGTGTCCCATCAGCAGCGGGGAGGGTCCTCAGGGGAACGTGTGGGGTGTCACCTTTAAACTCCTTGCCCTGGCAGCACTGGGGAGGTCTCTGCCTTGTG
>WEIT01013532.1:54222-70435 GCA_013389985.1 Dryoscopus gambensis | reverse complement strand
CTCGTCCCTGCCCCGCTCCCGCCTCGTTCCTGCCCCGCTCCCGCACCGAGTCCCGATGTCCCCTGCTTCGCCGTCCCGCGTCCTCCGCTCCCGCTGCCCGGCACCGCCGTCCCGGCGCTGCGTCCTGCCCGGAGCCGGGGGACTGCGAGGTCCCCTCCCCACCGGGTCTCTCTCTCGAGTCGCCTCGGGGGTGGCTGGCCGGGAAAGGGCAGCTCTGGTGGAGAGGGTGGGCATAGGGAAGCGACTAAGGACGGAGTTTGTAATTTGTCCCCTGTCCGTCTGCCCCCATCCCAGGAGCGATCCTCCCGCCGACCCAGCTCTGCGGGGCTCCCAGGCGGGGTCTCCCTGGCCGCGGTACCCCGGGGAAGGCTCTCTGGGGGTCCGCTCCGGACGCAAATGTCTCTTCATCCCGGGGCACCGGAGCTCCGGCCCGGCGGGAGGTAGGATGGGGGCAACGGGCAGCGGCGGCCGCTTGGTGCCTCCCATCCATGGGGCTGCCTTTCCCAGCTCTTCCCTGAAAAGGGCTGGTTTGTGTGGTGGGGCCGGGGAGGGCAGGGCCTCCAGTCCTGGCCGGTGGGGTCCCTGTTCCACGGCAGCGCCAGCATGGGGGCAGATGCCCCCGGCGGGGGCAACACCCGGGGTTTCGGCTCTTGCCTCTTCCCCAGAACCGTGTTTTTACCGCCTTGTATTTAAACCAGACAGCTTTTATGAGGAGGGAACGCATCTCCGGACACCCCAATCGTGAGCTGCGGCCCCACTTGGTGCTTGCATCCAGCTAATGCACAGGCTATTTCTGGGGACATTTGGGTACTTTCTGCCCAGCATCTGCCCCTTTATAGGATCCCTTCTCCGAATCCTTGGCACTGCCAACAGACAGGACTCTATACTGGCCGTGCCTCCAGTGACTGGGTCTAATTGAGGGGCCAGAAAAAATCCCAATCACATAAATAGATAGCGCTGGCGGATCAAAGAGGTTTTCATATGAATCCAAAGTGAATGGGATGGGGGTAGAGAGCCCCTGTCTCCCGGGGCCTCATCTGCCCTCGAGCATCAATGCCTGAAAGGGATACTGCCCACCTCTAATTTAGAGTTTATGTTTAACTGCCTGGTGGCGCAGCCACCTCACAGGAAGGCTTTTGAAGTTTCCTTGGTGGAAAAAGGGAAGAGAAGGAGCAGGTTAAGATCCTTTCCAAGCTCTCTTGATGACAGATACCAGCGGTTGGGGCAGTCAGTTCTAGTTGGCACCCATGGGAGACCCCGGGTTGCTGCCACCCTTGGACCCTGCAGTGCTGGGTGTCCCCAGTTCCTGGGGACACTATGGGAATGGGCTGGGGGCTGTGCCCAAAAAAATAGGTCCTGGGGCTTGGCAGGGTGACTTCTCTGTGATGGCAGCAAACCCAAAGCACTTCCCTTGCCAATGCAATGGTTCTTGGAATCCCCAGAAAGCAGGAGCTACTTTTTCACCTGTACGTGAAGTACTTCCCAGCTGAGGAGACCACAGAGCAGAAGGACTCATGACCTGAAAAGATCCACAAACAACTGTCGCTCTTTTGCCCCCCAAATCCTTGATGTGGGAATTGCTTGCAGTTGTGGCTCAGGGTCCTCCCAGTCCCCGTCACTTTCCTGGCAGTGCAGGGTCAGGGTTCCTGCAAGGCAGAGGTGGCTGTGGGGCTCCTGGTTCCTGCTGGACCTGGTGGGGCCCCGTGGTTTGCAGTCAGACCAGGAGGAAAAATCCCAAATAGGGTCTTGTAACAAAGCAGGAGTTGCACTGGTGAGAGCTGGGAAGTGGGGGTCCACTGAAGGAAGGAGGAATAAATTTCTGTGCTGTTGTGCAACACCACCTATAAACATACCAGGCCACTCGACACACCATCTCTTAATAAAAGCTGGAGTTCTCCTCTCGGCCCTGGGTCAGTCTTCTGTCTGGACCCAAGGAGAGTAATGGGAGTTGGTGCACCCATGCAGCTCCTCTCTGTTAGGCAGAGTCTGCCAAGGCTGGGACCCATCTGTGCCAGTTAGTGACAGCCCTACCTATGCAAATTTTAAAAAATTGTATCAGTAATTCCCTGCCCTTTGACTTTTGGGGAACTTTTGACTATCCTTCAGGCTGGGTATTTTATTGCTTGTTGTCCTTGTGTGGCGGGGATTGATGTAAATGGAATTACTATATAGAGGTGACAGGAGTTATTTCTGCAGCAGTGCTGGGTATGGATGAGAGGTTTTTAACATTGCTTGACTGTGCTTGGAGTAAAGTTGTATTGGAACTGAAGGGTTTGTAAGAATAAGCTCAAAGCTGTGCAGGCAGGGCTAGAGAGGGTTAAGGGAATGGTGAGATCTAATCAGAACTGCTCCCTCATCAGTCTCAGATGAGTGGCCACATATAAAACTGGATGGGGAATATCTATCCATTTACCCGTAATTACTTATTTCCACGCTCGCTCCCACAGTCCACACTAGTGATCACAGTTTTCCCACGACAATGTCGGGCTCAAAAGTTCTTTGTGCTTCAGGGAGAAGCCAGAGACAAGAGCTCCTGAAAGCTCCTGGTTCCCGTCTGGGGTTCCTGCATTTCAGGGTGAGTGGAATCCCTGAGCACAATGTTGTCCCCTGCCCTGGGGAGTCTGAGGGCCTATGGGGTGTCCCACCAAGCTGGTGTTTTGGTGAAGGCTGAGGCCCGAAACTCCAGCAGCTTCCTGGTGGTTCTGATCACAATCCAGCCTCCAGCTCTAGGAGAGTTTCATGGCTTTTTTGTCTATCTAGAAAATACTTGGGTTAAATATTTCAGGTTTCAGCCCCAAGCTCCTTCTCTGGACTGTCCTGAAGTGAAGGTGCCATCTGCCTGCTACAGATGTTTCTGGATCTTTCTGTCTCTGATGGGAGCAGTGGCCTGAGGGCTGTCCCCGTGGGTGCTACCCAGGCTGGAATGTGCTTCTGACATTAAGAGGACAGGCACAGGGACATCTCGAGACCAGTGCCACCTCTGTCTCTTTCAGCTCCACAACCCAGTGGCAGGAAAAAGGGGTCCAGAGACTGCCAAGCACCTTGTGTCAGAGCAGAGATGGGGCTGCCCTTGGGAAGCTGTTGGGACTGGACAGGAGGACCTCAGCTGCCATCCTCCCATGCCCAGTGCTCATTTGCACAGGGAGATGGCCCAAGGTGGCTGGAACACACAGGACTGAGGCAGGAGGGAGTTGATGCAGATGTGCAAGCCGTGGAGGGAAGCCAAGCGCTCGGATCGCTACATGGTGCAGCTGGGCAGAGAGGGCAATCCCCTGCCTCTGCGGCAGTGGGATGAGAAACCCACCTTCAGCTGTGTGGAAAAGCAGGCTAGGGAGGAACTGTGCTCACTAATCTCTGAGTGCAACCTTCCTGCAGTCCCAAGGACCTCAGGAGGTCTCTCACTCAAGCCCCCTCTGAGTTCCATCCATGAGCCAGCAGCTTCCCAGGGCTATAGGTCTGCAGCAGAGGAGAGCAGCAGGATGGCCCTGGGAAGGATTGGGTTTGATCTACTCATGCCCTGCACACCCTGGACATGCAGACACCTGGTTTGTCACAGGCTGGGAAAATCTTGCCCACCCAATCTGTCCTGCATCCACCACTCCCTTATTACCACAAAGGAAGCAGTGGGACCCAAGAGCTGCCAAAATGCCCAGGAGTGCCCCCAGAAATACTGGTTCCCAAGGTGGTTGTAGGGTTAGGGATGTCTTTTTTCCACTGAACCTTGAAATTTTACTCAAATGGCTTTTTTTTTTGTCCTGATGTGCCATTTTGAAATTAAACAGCAATGCTGATTTCATGTTGACTCTTGTGGTCTTCCCAGCTCTGGTTTCTCAGTTCTGTGTAACCTGTGACGCCAGTCTAGGCCATGGACAGTATCTCTGTCTTGGAGCTAAGGCTTCTGTGGAAAAGACAATTCCCTCCTGCTCTTGCCCTAAACTGCAATTTTCAGATGGCTGAAACAGAGGTTTCCCTTTGGACTTTCCTCTGAAACAGCTGCCTTGCTGAAACTCTCACCCTGACTTCTCTCAGCCCATTTTCATCTTTCCTGTGAACCCTTCCCTGATCTTAGCACTGGGGTTTCCAGATGACACTGCAGCTACCCCCACATGCCTTGTGCCTACAGTTAAGTGTGGCCCCAGAGCCACCTCACAAGCAGGATGCAGCTGGGAAGAATGCATGGAGGTGTCCTGCAGCTCTTCCCATGAGGTTTCTACTCCCCAAAAGGTGATGGAACACAGATTATGAGCACCCCATGACCTCTCGAAGAGGTGCTTTTGCTGACAAACCTCTTGAAGCCTGTAGTTTCTTCTCTTTAACCCCTTGTCTCTTCCCTTTAGGAAGAAGACCATCTACAAAACAGTTTGTCTCTCCTTCTTGCTGATCATTACGGTGACGGTGCTGCAACGTGGAATGGCCCCCAACCAGTTCATGCAGGGCCAGCAGCAGAAAGAACTGCCCCCTTCAGAGCCCTTGAAATCGCAGAAGAGAGACAACGCTTTCTCCATCAGCAGCACTTTCTGGAAGACCAAGAAGGAGAAAGCTCCTGTGAAGGAGGAGAGTGTGACGGCAAAGCAAACAAAATCCTGGGATGTCACCACTACCAACTGCTCAGCCAACCAGAACTTCAGCAAGGTAGATTGGTTCAAAGGGCTGGAGCCCAACTTTCAGCAGTTCCTGCTCTACCGGCACTGCCGCTACTTCCCCATGCTGATCAACCACCCGGAGAAGTGCAGCGGGGATGTCTACCTGCTCATCGTGGTCAAGTCCATCATCACGCAGCACGACCGCCGTGAGGCCATCCGGAGGACCTGGGGCCAGGAGAAGGAGGTGGAGGGCAAGAGGATCAGGACACTGTTCTTGCTAGGCACAGCCTCCAAGGAGGAGGAGAGAGCCAACTATCAGAAACTGCTGGATTATGAGAACCACATCTATGGGGACATCTTGCAGTGGGATTTCCTCGACAGCTTCTTCAACCTCACCCTCAAAGAGGTCCATTTCCTGAAGTGGCTCGACATCTACTGTGACAACGTCCGTTTCATCTTCAAAGGTGACGACGATGTATTTGTGAGTCCCAGCAACATTCTGGAGTTCCTGGAGGACAAGAAGGAGGGAGAGGACCTCTTTGTGGGAGATGTCCTCTACAAGGCCAGGCCGATCCGTAAGAAGGAGAACAAATACTACATCCCCAGTGCCCTCTACAACAAAAACATCTACCCACCCTATGCAGGGGGTGGCGGCTTCATCATGGATGGAGCCCTGGCCAAGAGGCTGCATAAGACCTCGGAGACATTGGAGCTGTACCCCATTGATGACGTCTTCCTAGGGATGTGCTTGGAGGTCCTTAAAGTATCACCTGTTGGGCATGAGGGCTTCAAAACTTTTGGCATTGTGAAAAACAAGAACAGCAAGATGAACAAGGAGCCATGTTTTTACCGGAGTATGTTGGTGGTTCATAAACTGCTGCCTCCAGAGTTGCTCCAAATGTGGGACTTAGTCCACAGTAACTTGACATGCTCAAGAAAACTAAATGTCCTTTAGCTCAGGAGAGCTGGGACTGCAGGAGCTGGGACAACTGATCCCTGCTCTGGGGTGGGATGAGCCTCTGCTGGTGGCACATGAATCCTTCAGGGGCACTGCCCTCCGGGGAGAGGAGGGCAGAGACGCTGCACTCGCGGACAGGGTTTGCAATAGTGTTTGTTCCTGTACTGTATTGTGGTTCACTTATCTCCAGCTGGGTTGGGGGTTGCTGAAAAAGAGAAAACCCAACAAAACATGACAAGTCTAGCACAAAATGGAGAGAGGGCAAAGCAGTCTTTGCTCTGCTTTAGGTTCCTCCTCCACAGCAGCGTGATGAGTGGAGCGGTGGAGGGAGGCAGGGAGGGATGTGGCACTGGCATTTTTTGGAGGTGTTCAGGGTCTGGCTATCCAGGGAAGCTGCTCTGAGGGAGTTCAGCCAATTACAAGTGCATCGGCCCCTCCTGACTCAAAAATCATGGAATTTTATTTGTTATCTCAAATTTGTCCTCCATGTAAGGTTTTGCTTACACTGACCCTGTGTGCACTGGGTTCACCCTCACCAAAGTCCCCTGTGTCCCCATATGCAGCTGGGGAAAGGGGCTCTTCTCCGAGGCTGGCCCTCAACAGCCGAGTCCCCATTAAGGTTTCAGCCGGGCAGTCGGGGGACTGGGGTCCTTGTCCCTGTCAGAGGGTCCCAGGCAATGGTGGCTTCCAGCACCAGCCTGGGCTGTGCTTGGCTCCCCAGCCCCTCTGCAGCCTTACTGCACGTGTCCTCAGAGGAATGCACCCAGCTGAAATTCCTCAGGGATTTGTTCCTTGTGGCAGGAAAGAGACTAGGCCAGCTGCCCTTGCCTGCGGCCAAGGAAGCAGTGGAGAAAACTGGTGGCCCCCCTTGGAGTGCCCCAGGGATTTGTCACTTCCGGGACCCTGCTTCCTGGGCATCCCGGGGGAGACCCTCTCCTTGCTGCACAGCTGCCCTCATGGCTTTGCCTTGCAGGGGACAACAGCCCCAAAGGCCCTGTGTGTGTGGCCGCTTCAGGTTCAGCCCTGGTTTGGCAGCAGCTGTAATGCTCCAGGGTAGGTTTAGAGACATTGGTCCTGCTCCGGCAGAGAAGCTGGCTCCAAGGGGACAAAGTGAAGGAAAGCTGGTGTTTCACACATCTGCTTCTCTCAGGGTTGTTGCAGTGTTTATTCTACAGGCTGAATGCAGGAGCACAACAGGGAATCGGCCATTTTTCTTTGGGCTGAAAGGGCCATGAGCTCTCGAGGGGAGCCCTGGGCTGGCTGCTGTGATGGAAACCCCCCAGCAGAGAGCCACGTGGCCACCAAGGGCCATGGATGCTCTCAGCCACTGACTGCAGGCATGAGCAAAGCCACAGGAATGTGCAAAGCCACACATGTTCACACACGTGCTCCCAGGCAAAGGCTCTGCACACACGGATGTCCCTGTGTGTAGGGCTGGCATGCCCAGATGTCCCTGCAGGGGGTGGACGCACACAGCCACCTCCATGGCCCTGACCATGCACAGCACAGATGCCCTAACTCCCTCTCCCGCTCTGGTGCCAGACATTGAAAGGAAATAATTTTTACTACCTCAAAGGTCCCCCTGTGCAGTGCCTTTTTTTTTTCCCTTCCTTTATTTTTCTTCATGCGTTTTGGAAACAGGCCTGTTCCAAGTACATTCCCCAGGTTAGAAAACAAATTTTAAAAGGGCATAAACCAGTCAAAAAGGGCATCCACATGCCAAGCCACACCACTCTCAAAATGGCCCTGCTCAGATGAGACACAGATTTGAAGAGGAGGAAGAGAAAGGGCCAGTGCTGCCCAAGGCTCAGCTGGTGGCAATACTGTGAAATTGGATGTACAATGCACCGGGTCCCTGGAGAAGCAGGGCAGAGTCCTGACGGCATTTTTGGTATCCACTGAGTTTAGGCAGCACATAAGTCTTTCCTTTTCCCCTCCCCTCCCTCCTTCCAACAGGAGTGAGTTCAGAAACACTTTCCAAATTGATACCTTCATAATTTATGTCAGGTACAGTACTTTAGGCTGTACATTTATCGTGGATGCAGGGTCAGCTCTTGCTCTCCGTAGCAATGTGTACGGTGAGCCGGGGTTGTGTGCAGACATCTCTCAGTGTTGTTCACCTGGTGGGACCTGTACAGAGAAACCTTGTAGATTTTGGTGAATATTCTAGTTTCTAAATAAAGGTTAAAAGAAGAAGAAAACAATCCTACAAGCCTTCACCTCGTGTCATTACTAGTGAGTTTCTGCTGGTAGCAAAACCTGGCAATGGGCTACAGTGACAAAACTACTCCTTGGAGTGGGCATCTGGAGACTGTAGCTGCCCTGTTCCAGTTTGGCAGTTTCTTTGTGGAGCCTGGCATGGTAACAAGGCTGGTGGGTATTTTCTCTCTTGCATGCACTCCTCCATCTCCATTTCAAACTAAACTTAAGATCCTCCTGGTGCCCTGCAGGGAGGAGCTTCTCATCTCAACCTCTGTGGCAAAAGCCACTCAGCAGGGTTGCAAACTCACTGGTTGTGTTGAACACTCTTTCGTTGTGCAGGAGATGAGCACCTCCTGTCCCTGTCACCCTCCCCACAGCATNGGCCGCCCCTCCGACCATTTGCCGCCGGGCCGCGGGTGCGGCTCCAAAATGGCCGATGGCAAAGGGCTGGAGGAGCCCTGGGCCAGGGCCGGGGGCGGTAACACATGGCACACAAAGCCCCCAACCCTCCAACTAAAGCGACCCCAGCCGCCACTGGTATAGTTTTAGCCACAGGGAAACGCCCTTCGTGAAGGGCTCGAAGTTGGGAAGCCAGGGAGAAGTGGCCACAGCAGCATGAGGGGCTGCAAAGGCTCAGCAGGGCAGGGAAGGTCCCAGCACTGGCCCGGTGTGCCAGGAGGGTGGGACAGGCAGTGACCGCAGCCGGGGGTGGGGGTCACAGGCACAGGCCGAATGCCAAAGGCCATTTTCAGCAGGGACCTTTCAGCAGGGCACAGGTAGATGACACTGTCGGTCCCTGTGCCCAGGAAGGCTCAGGCTACACAGCCCCACTTTCTGTGCCCATGTTTTCTGCACCCACAGGTCTGGAAAAACCATGTACTTATAACAGCTGCCACTGCAGGACGGCACTGTGCCTGTGCCTGGCTACAAAAACCGGCCACTGACCACTGCCACAGGACTGGCTGAGTCCCCTCACCCCCAGGCTGATGCCTGACCCCACACGAGTAAGGGCAGCAGCCCCGAGTTTGGATTACAAACAAGCAGCCACTTATCCTAAACTCCTGTTCATGTATTTGCTTCACACTAAAGGACAACAGGAGACAATTTGGAACGAAACACAAGAGAAAATGCCTGTAGGAGAGAGTAACTGAACTGCAGGGCCTTAGTATAAGATCTGATTTACTTTGTTTAAAAAGAAAGTAGAAAAGCAATTGGCTAGCAAGCACCATCACAGCATCTTCAGTTAAAAAAAAAGAAATAAAATAGGTTGTGGTTACAGAGCTTACCTTGGCCATCATATATTCTTCTCCCCACCTTCCTGCTAACACAGCACACATACACTGCTGGGAGCTGACACAGGCTAGAGCAATGCAGGACAGAAACTGCTGCTGTGACACCAGTGACCTTAAGCCAAGCGAGGGAAGGCTACAGACAGCCTGTTTCTCAGAGCCTGGCTTGATTTAGTGGCACAGAAGTAACACGAACCAGTTTAGGTCCTTTAATCTGTCCAAGACAGGGTGCTGAAGCACAAATGATAAAACATTCTGCACTTTTACAGCAAAAATGCTACAGAAGTTTATAGGAAAAAAAAATTTTTGTACATGGGTAAAACATTATAAATTCAAGACAACTCACAGACAAGGGGTAAATTCCCACATCTATCACTCTTTGTTTTAAAAAGTTCATTTGAACAGGCAAGCAGTCAAAATGGCTTGCTCTCTCTTCCTTGAAATGAGAATTTTATCTTCCAAGTGGCTCACAGTACTGCTTCGCTTCTTGGAATGTCCTCCGAAGGCTCCGCCAAGATCAAAGGAGAATAAAAACCCCCGGAGTCCTTTCAAATAGTCTCGGAGAGCAGGAGAAAGGAAAGGAAAGGGGAAGTTTATTCAAACTTGATTTTCTTCCCTTGTGGCTTGTGATCTCCACCACCTCCTCCTCTGCCTCCTCGGAAGCCACCTCGACCTAGAAGGAAAATTATTGCAAAAAACAGTTACTGGTATAGTATTTATGATATATACCATATACATATATATATACACACACACAAATATATTGCAGTGGTATATATATGCCACTGCCTTTCCAAACCCATCCTGGCACAGGACAGAAAATAAATTCACATCCCGTGCTCTGTGGTAGCCCCACATCATAACCCCAAGAATGGCTTTGGGTTCATTTGTGAGCACACCCCCTCCGAACAGCAGCATTTGCTTCCTCTTACCTCCAAATCCACCTCTGCCACCACCTCTGCCACCAAATCCACCTCTTCCTCCTCGGCCACCTCCTCTGCCACCACGACCACCAAATCCGCCGCCACGCTGAAAGTCACCCTTTGGCTTGGCAAAATCGAGGATCACTTTGTTTCCATCTATCTCTCCATCTTCCATGGCTTCTTTAGCTGCTTTGGCATCTTCTGCAGAGCTGAAGTCCACAAACCCAAACCTAGGAAACGGGTTACAAGAATGAGAGCCAGCCACACTCCATGAGCTGCAGCACCACCTTCAGGTTCCTGACAGAAATACTTGCGGAATCAAACACGAGCACTTCTGCATCCCACAGGACATGTCACTTGTAGGACAGCAGTGGCTAATCACAATCGATGGAGCCTCACTGTGAGTTTGCCAGTACTGAACAGTTAATTTTCTTCTCGTGCGAATCCATCAGCTGCCACGGATTTGTTGGCAGGAAGGAGCTCATTGAGAAGAGGTGAGAAGTGGGCACGTGCTGCCCTCTACCAGCGGACCCAAAGCTGTGTGTTCTCTGCTCCCACCCCACTTACCAGTTCCACAGAATCACCCACATGAGCATGAATTGCAGAGATCAGCTAAAGTGAGGTACTCTGTAGCACCTGAACCTATCCCAGGTATGTTTAACCTACCCTTTAGATGATCCAGTGTCTCTGTCTGTGACTATTCTCGCACTTATTGAGCCTTCAAACGATTCTCTTAATGTCTCCTCCGTGGTGTCCTCAGAAAGGCCTCTGACAAACAATGTTTTGCTTTGCTCTGTGAAAACAAGAGTACATTCAGAAGTCATTCAACCTGAGCAAGGCAACCTTCAGCTTCATAACATCACATCCAGCTTGCATTACTGGCTCCCAGAACTGCTTTCAGGGATAAAAGGGTTGTTTTCAAGGAACAGCCCAGGTACCTGAAGTCCATGAAAACTTTCTCAGGGCTGCAGTTAAAGCCTGACATCAAAGGATTTTCATTAGCCAATCTGATACTGCCAAATTAAGTTTGCCCCACTCCCTTTTTTAAAATAGATGCTTGCACCTTAGCAACAGTGATAATAACTGTACAGGCACTGCTGGATCAGCACTTGACTATCTAGAGGAATTTGACAACAGTTTCATCAGCATTTCAGATAATCAGTCATCATATCCAGCACACTTGCTTACAATGCAAGTCTTTCACTCCACTGGCATGTTTTTTTTTTTTTCAAAGCAGGCCCAGATTTGCCTGGATGGTGCTTTCCTGCCACAGCTGGAGATCAAACATGAAACACTCACGATTGAATCCTCCTCCTCCTCCTCCTCCTCGTGCATTCGTGTTCCCTTTCTGCCATGATGGTGAACTGAATTCCAGTCTGATTGTTCTGCCTTCGATCTCTGTGTTGTTACAGGAATTCAATGCCTCTCTGGCATCCTCAGCTGTGGCAAAATCTACAAATGCATACCTACATGGAGAGGAAGATTCCAGTCAGCCTGGGGGCAACAACGGATAGCGGGAGGCGAGTCATTTGCAAGGCCAGCCTGGGGGTCAGAAGAAAGGCACAACGTACCCTTTAGGCCTGCCCTGGTTGTTCTGTGGCACCTTGATGGAAGAAGCTTTCTTAAACACTTCTTGGAGAGTCTCTTCTGTAGCAGCGTACGAGAGGTTGTTGACAATTAGGGTCTTCGACTCTCCTCCTATTGGGAAAAGTCAGTGCTGTTAAGTGCAAGTCTGGAGAAGGAGAGCTTTTGTCCTCTAGTTACCCGACCTTGCCTAGGGGTAAGATAAACTTGTTGCCCCTTCCTCACTTTGAGGCACAAAGCCAAATCCAACCCTGTTTTGATCACCTAGACCAGTTGCCCCCCTTTGTCTGAAACATGCAGTAGAGACATGAAATGCATAGGATGCAGTGCACAAGTCAGACAAAAAGCCTGGTATCTTAATTTTCTTGCAGTATTTCAAGTAGCCATACCCCCAGAAACTTCTTAAACTAGTGGGTATGAAGCCTGAATGTCACCTGAATGTATGTTATCAGTATGGAAAGTACCTTTCTGATGTTCTTGCTGACTCTTCTCGCCAGTGAAGTCAATGACCACAGCACGACCCTCAATTTCTGTGCCTTGCTTCTCCTCCAGAGCTTTGTTTGCCTCAGCTTCTGTTTTAAATTCAACATAAGCCATCCTACAGCACAGAAAAGAACGAAAGCTTATGCCTCCTTCCAAGAGTGACTAAGTTCACAAACGAAGTGGGGAAGACACAGAAGAAAAATGCTGCAACAAGTAGTACACATAATGCAATACACATAATAGTACACATAATACACCAAAGGACACATAAGCTTATCAGAGTATGTCAAGAGCTAAAGGAACAGCAAACATACAACAGTCCTCTGAGCTACACACCCCTTGCTGTTCCCGTCCTTGTTCATCACTATCCGCACTTCCAGCGCGTTTTCAAACACCTCCCTGATTTCATCCTCGGTTAAGCGGTAGGGCAGGTTCTTCAGAAAAAGCGTTCTGGCATCTCTCTCTGCAAAGACAGAGATGTTACTTTCAGGTTACCAGCTAAAAATCCCTCCTCATCGACACTGCCAGTTCAGTGAGACTCGGCAAGTTGATACCGCAGAAATTAACAGCAAGCATTCAGGATTTCAGAAGCTGCAAAAGCAACTATAACAAAAGTTAATGAAACTATTGTACTTCTCTTAAGGACTTTAAGTTCAAAAAGCAAGTCCTAAAGTTTCAGAAAGAAACACATTTCTTCCTCAGCCCTCCCAGAATGCACTATTTCTTGGGATCCCACTTGCAGATATTCCAGTCTGCACTTGCATATCTGTATGTCAGCATTTTAGAAACTGATTCATTACACAGAGCCCAAAGCAGGCAGATCTGCCATAAAAGAGAAGAGCAGCCATCAGTAACACTCCAACCCCCACTGTGACTTTTCTTTGACATCCACAGGTATTCAGAGTTATGGACTGTACCTTTTTTGTTTTCTTTCATAGTTTCCTTGCTCTTTGCTTTTTCCAGTTTGACTTCCAAACCCATTAACTTCTTCCCATTCATTTGGAGAGCTTTATCCAGATCCTCGGCAGAGGAGAAGTCCACATAGCCGAACCGCCTGAAAGAACAGCATCCTTGAGACCTCAGCTGATGCATCTCTGGCAGCACAGCCCATGAGCAGAAACCCAACACCAGAAAGGTACTCACTGGTCAAGCTCCAGGCAAAGTTAAGCCTTCATCAGTACTGTGGCTCTTCCATTACTACTAAGCAACCACCCCAGCAACTTGAGGGGAACCAGCACACTTGCACCCCCCTCCAAACAAATTACTGCCAATAACAAGAAATAAGCAGCAAAATTCTACTCATGAACTCACTTGGAAGCACCAATTCTGACATCTAAAACTTCAATATTCTTCTTCCCAAAGAATTCTCTGAGGCCAGTCTTCAGCTCGTCAAACTCCTTGGTGCTGGCCAAATTTCCAACAAATATGGAGAAAGCTGATGTGGGGCCTTTAAATGAAAAGATAATACAACCAGGTTTTTTTAAGGCTGCTTTTTAAACTGGGAGGCAGACTCCAGACAGCTTTAGCACATCAGTTTTTGCTCAAAAGTGACATCACATTTCAGTATTAAGTCCCTTACAATCATCATTTGTGCTGGGAAACCCCACCCCTGACATCCTGGACCTTCACAGTTAACACTCCTCACGCAACAGAGTCCAATCACAGTCCATCAAACGAGCATCTTTTGATGATCCCACACCACTTACCATCTGTTTTCTTTTTCTTGGCCTCTGGTGCACTTTTATTGGCCATTTCTTTCTTCCTCTTCCCAGGTGCTTCCTTAACAGGTTCTGTGACAGAAAACAAAACAACGCTGAAAAATACAGACCTTTTCCTAAACCGAATCAACACAGGAGCAATTATCTTTATTCCAGCCACACACAAGACCCTCTCTTGTCACTCAGCAGCTGCTCCTCAGCCCAAAAGGCCATTAGAGGACAACATTTTTGCACAGGCATCTTTCCTTAGTAAAGAATTATGGTCTCAAAAACATTTAAACTCACTTTCATCCTCACTTTCCTCCTCAGCATCCTCTTCATCCTCCTCCTCTTCATCGTCCTCCTCATCATCATCTTCCTCATCATCATCTTCCTCATCTTCAGATTCTGCTGCCTTGGCTTTTACTGGTGCAGCCTTGGCTGGAGTGGTTTTTTTCACTGGAACAGGGGCTGTGTCCATGGCTTCATCTTCAGACTCTGAAACAAGATGAGCACAGTATTCAGACAGTTCCACATTAAGCTCCTTTTGAAACTAAGAAAGCAAAATGCTGTCAAGCAGAATTTTTCTCATGCCTCCTTAAGTTTGTATGTTCTCAGGAAAAAAAGTTTAATACTGTAATTTTTAAAAAAGCTGTCTCTCTCCCTCTAGTTTTACTGCATTAAAAAAAAAACCCCATACCTGTTCAGCAAGAGTAAGAAGCTTTACTAACAATAGGGAAATTCACACCCACTCCACAACATGGACAACAGCTAAAAACAGCTGGGCACACACTGCATCACCCCCACTATCCTTAAAGTTACCCCCTCCCCCAGCTTCCTTTTAAGTGTTTAATAATTTAACATCTTGTACCATCCTCTTCTTCATCATCCTCCTCATCGTCGTCTTCATCCTCATCCTCCTCCTCAGATTCCTGCTTTGCTGGCACAACTGCAGGCTTTTTGGCTGGTGCTGCTGCAGCCTTTTTGGCTGCAGGCTTCACAGGCATTGGTGGTTCCTCCTCCTCATCTGCACAAACAGTACAACACATCTTTACTAGTAAGGTCAGAAGGATGTGTGGTGTAAGTAAAAAATACTTAGAGCTTCCCAAAATTTTGTCCAAAAGTTCAGGAGAGAGCAATCGAGAAACTAGGAGATGCTTTACAGGCCACATGTAATGCAGCTGCAGCCCCAGTTTTCCTCCAACCGCCACCCATTGCCCACCTTTCCTTTGCAGCCCTTTTTAATCAATGAAAACCCTCCCACAAGCATTAAATCATACAAAGCTTTCAGTTCCAAAGGTACTCATATTTAACGACTTGATTGAACCAGCTTTAGTTAATGCATGTTTGAAAAGTAACTTACCAGAATCTTCTTCTTCATCATCCTCTTCATCCTCATCCTCATCATCATCTTCGTCATCATCTTCGTCTTCTTCACTCTCCTCCTTCTTGGCATTCTTTCCATTTTTTGCTCCTTTGGTTAGGACAGCAGCCTTTTTAGGAGTTGGAGCAACAGCCTTTTTGGGCTGTGGAGTAGCCACAACCTTCTTTGCAGGTGTAACTGCCTTCTTCACAGGAGTAGCAACTTTTTTTGCAGGAGTTGCAGCCTTCTTGGCTGGGGTAACAGCAACTTTTTGTGGTTTCTTCTGGGGGATCATCTGAAAGACACATTAGTGTAAAACTCATGCTGGCCCTTTTAAGCCACAATTACTTCACTATCAGACAAAGATACAGCAATTGCCATCTAAAGGATATCCTTTTGACAGTTTTTGCTAAGTTACCTTAACTGCCCATCATGATGAATCATCAAAGCTCAAACCCAGCTTTTTCATGCTTTTAAGAGCCTACTTATGGAACATCAAAGCACCTCTAAATTCCCTGGTCCTGAAGCAAGACCAGTGATCTCTAAAAGCATTCAGAGTCTCAAAATTTTTACACTTGCACATTATCTGCATGTGACAAATCTCATATTGCTTATTACTTAGGGTATTTAAGCACCTACTTGCTTATCAGCTTTAGGACAGCTTTAAGACCCCAAAAACCTGGAAGTACAGATGTAGCAGCTGAGCTAGTTTTCCCCACGCTGCTTTGCCGTTATGAAATCTAGTTTATTCTTTAGCCACACTTTAGTGAGGAACACAGAGTGTTTATTAATGTGCTGGTACAGTGTAACCCAAAACCTTCTTGACACTTCCATAACATGTGCATCCTTCTGACTCCATCTCTAGATCAATCACCTCTTCTCCGCTGCTTTCCTCTAGGTCAGAGGACTCCTCTTCCTCACTTTCCTCGAACTTTTTCGGGGGAGGAGCCACTTTTTTCTGTTTCACCTGATTCTTCGGGGTCTGAAAGAGAGCGCGAGCAGCACATTTAGTTCCCGTGGCCGGGTCGCCTGCGAGCGTTTGCTCCGGCGGACAATTGTCTTCACCACGTGGCCGCCCTCCCGCCCCCGCGGCGCTCAAGGGGCCGCCCGGGGGCTGCGGGGTCGCGCCCG
>WEIT01013532.1:23214-53379 GCA_013389985.1 Dryoscopus gambensis | reverse complement strand
GGGGGTCCCGGGGGTCCCGCGGGTCCGGGGCCGGCAGAGACCCTGCCATTCCCCGGCGATCCCGGCTGTCCCGGACGGACCTGCGGCAGCTCGGCGCCTGGCGTGGAACCCTGCCCGAGCACGCGTTTGCCTTCCTCTTTGGGACTGGATGCGCCCCAGCGCGGTCTCTGCCCCAGCGCTTTCTCTGCCATCCACCTCCGTGTCGCTCCGCATCCCCTCCCCGACCCTCGGGAGGCACAAAGCACCCGTGGACGGTTTGAGGGAGCATCCACAGGAGCTGGTCAGCGTGCTGCTGCTGAGGTTGCAGTTGGCACAGAAACACTCTGTAGTTGCCACTCTCCACTGCTTCAGGCTGGGAGAAAAGGCCCAAAGCGGAAGAAAAAAATAAGCCCGTGCTTGCCTGGTGGATGCTTTTGAATTCAGTCACTGCAAGAAGATACCACCTTTCTCCCTGCGGAATTTTTCCCTGGTGGCCATAAAGTCGGGGTGGGAATGACCGCAAGGCAGAATGCAGCACCCCTGTTTCACTTGCCACTCTGCTGGCAGGGCTGAGTGCTGCCTTGCCCCTACCTGGTACAGTGGTCTCCATTGCTGGGCTTTCCCCACTGCCTTACATCCCCTACCACTTCAGACTGGGCATCCAGCCAGCTCCTGGGGCCTCCTGACTCAGGCATGTGTGACTCTAGCAATTCGCCCTTCCAGTGCCTACTTGACGTAAGTATCTGACTTGGGGAACACAAGATCCTAGTGAGCCCTAAAGAAAAAATGCCGACTCTCAATGAATGCTGCCCTGCAGGGCCCTGATGTCCTTGAGGGGACACCTCAGGATTGTTCAGTGCCATCTGAAGCAAGGGACACACAGTGGCTGAGGCAATATACCTGGCTCCTAGGCTGTCCTAGTGCCTCTTTCTCCTCTGCTGGGTAAGAAGAGGCACTTTGCAGGCAAGCTGAGCCATAGCTAAGGGCACCTGCTCAGTGAGAGGTGATGGGATCAATCAGCCTCTCCAGGAGTAAGCCAAGCCTGTGGAGGGCCTGCCACCATCAGCCAGTATGGGGAGGGAAGGAGCTGGAACAGAGTGGGATACTGCCCATGCCCTGGTCACATACATGCAGGCAGATGGGGATCCCACCTGGGAAAACCCCTTGTGTAGGGCAGCTGGACTCCTGTGAAATAGCAATGTCTGGTTCATGTCCCACTGTGTGCTGCAGGAGCTGTCCCCAAGTGCATGGGGGACAGTGACACAGACCAAGTGTGGCCCAAGGGGGTGCAGAGTGATGGAATGGAGGACAGACCAGAAAGGGATTTTTAACTCTCTGAAGTAAGAGCTGATTGCACTCTCCTTACCATGCATGTGGTGCAACAAAATTGTGTACTATGATTGCCAGGACAGCTCTGCTGCCTGTGCTGGGGCTGGCCTTGGTTCCTCTCCATGCTGTGGGAGGCTGGTTTGCCATGAGAAAGGGACAACTGTTGCTTCAGCCAGGGGCAGTTTTGGCAGCTGGGAGACTGCATGTGTCCAATTACACAGTGCCAGCAGTGGGATCTGCAAAGGGCTGGGCTGGCAGCTGGCCAGGCTTGGTTCCCAACCCTGGCAGGGGACTTCTCAGTGTGGCCTGTGTTCTGTCTCTTTTCCCAGCAGTGTTGGAAGTCCAGCATGTTGGAAGGTTGTCTTTGCCTCTGGCATCTCTGAGGCTGCAGCACAACGCAGCGTTTGGGGGAAGGAGCACAGCACCCTGTGCAGAGGAGTGAGAACCAAAGCTGCCCACGGGGCTCTGTTAACCTAGGCACTGTGTTAATCCATGTTCCATGTCAATCCATGCACCACTGAGCAGGTCTGGATATGGCCCAACCCTGCCAGCTGCTGTTGTGGCCAAAAAGGCCCCAGGATGCTGCAGGGAGGAAAGTAGCCAGGGCATTGCAGATGCCAGTATTTAGGCTGGGCTGTTCCTTGTATCCCATATGTGGCCAGGACTTCCACTCAGCCCTAGCAGTGGGCAGGAGGATGCCAGAGTGGAGCAAGGCCAACCTTTTTCTGGGACACACCACATTTCAGGGCTGTCCCAGGGGCACAGCACAGCCCAGCTCCTCTGCAGGCAGTGCCAGGAATTTCACAGACAAGGGAAGTCTCACAGAGAAGCATCAGTGAAGGGTAATTTGGCCAAAAGAGCAGGTTTAACAGCTCTATTTGTGCAGGAAATATAATTTAGGTCCTTTTATGGCTGTCTCTTGTTGTAGCATGTCTGTGGCTTGGGAGCGTTGATCTAATTCCACAGTAAAAGGGAATTTAGCTGGTTCAGTGGAGACCCCAGGAGGGATTTGCCATGGATTCCCAGTTTCTGGCATAGCAGACACTCACCCCTGTGCTTTCCCGAGCCTTGTAGCCCTGGGAACACCTTACCTGGCTGCTGCTGCCCGGGGCTGGGGGGGAGCTGGGCTGCGAAGCAAAGGCGGCTCCCCAAAGGCCAGGAAAATTGGGTGACCAGCCCGAGGGAGACCCCCACAGGAGCCACAGATGAGGTGAGTGAGTGTCCCCAAACGCCCTGTTCAGCCCGTGGCCAGTCGCGGCTGCGTGTTTCCACTAGATGGTGACAAAAGGCTGCCTGTCCCGAGTGGGAGCCCGCGGGGACACCCGGCTCCCCCAGCGCGCCCCCGTGGGCGCAGCTGAGCGGGACATCCTTCCCCTGCCTCCTTCATCGCTCCCAGGAGATGCCAGGATGCATTTGATGCTCGCTGGATATATGCAGCAGCCAAGTCCAGTCGAGAGAGGAAAAGTTTTACCTGTGGATATTGCAGGCGTCTGCGGCCAAAAAACTGTCAGGGATCTCCAGCAAACACCCTGTGGATGCTCAGAGAAGGGGGAAAGAAGCTAGAAAAGCAATCAAATGTGTCCCCGAGCTCCCCAGCCCCAGCCTGACATCACCCATTGTGTGGTCTGAGCAGTGGCTGATGGGGGTATGGCATGGCAAAGGTGACAGCAAAAAAGAAACCACAAAAAAAGCATATTTAGCAATCCCAGGCCTAGGTGCTGCTCAAAACCTCTTGAACAGCCCCACATCCCACTTGCAAATCCTTTTCCCCTCTTGGTGCCCACCCTCACCCCATCATGCTGCTCCTATGCCAGAAGGTACCATGGCTGATGGATGGTAACCCAGCAGGGCCAGGCACCCAGGGCCTGTCCTCTCTCCTCCCAACTGCACAGCTCCCCAGACCCTGATTAATGCAGGACAGCAAATGAGATGGGACTGTGTAGTAGTCTAATCAAGTCTTTTCATCGTCATCCTCCTGTCTGTGCCAAAAGGAGAGCCCTCAAGGATGATGAATATGCAGTGGGTGCAGGGCTTGCTGTGACAAATGGCACTTTATTCAAGTAGCCACAGACAAGTGCACATCCTGTGCCTTGAAATGGGCAGCTCGGGACACACTGGCCTGTGGAGATGAAAGTCAACAGTGCCTGAAAGAGTATGGCATTTCCTCTCTGTGGAGCCTCCTTTCTTGAGGTGGGATGCTGCAGGAACTGGCATGGGCTCCTGGAGCCAGGCATAGCCACTGTCACTCCGGCAGATGCTGGGTGACAGCCCAGCACATCCCTGAGCCATTTCCTGGGGTTCATGGACACCTGTGGGTGACTCCCACAGGGAGTTTTGTACGTGCAGGTTTAGTCTCCACGTGACCTCCAAGTATTCCTTGCAGTGATCATTTCTGGTACACTGCGGAGAAAAAGGGGGTTTCTATTTCCAGAAGGAGCCAGTTGTCCTAAGATGTCCCTTCTGGCAGTCCAGTTCCTCTCCCCAACACCCTTGCCTGGAGCTGGCAGCAGGACTTTGTGGTCTGTCTGTGAGCCCCCAGCAAGCCCACAGAGCCACTCAGAGCCTCCTAGGCAGGTGGACTCCCCTCTGGATCTGCTCAGCAGGAGGAACAAGTGCAGTCCTGGAAAAAAAGGATGTGTGAGAGAAAAGTGGGACTGGAAGAGGACTTGCAGTAGGTGTGAGATAAAGACAAACCAGGACTGGGAGATGTGGAACAATTTTGGTGGTGAGAGGAGAGCTTGGGAGCACCCTTCTCTCTCCATTTGGGTAGAGAAACTCCGAGTGGAGAAAGTCAGTGAGATGGCAACAGGCAGGCATTTTGAAGCAATGCATGCAAATCGTTTATAACCCAGAGGAAGTCAGTCTGGAGAGAAGCTACAGGTGATCCCAGTTCAGCAATGCCAGGCCAGCAGCCAGAGCACATCACAATCCCAGGCAAATGCACATCTTCCTGCATTGCCCTGCAGCATTTGGGAAGGCTTCCCAGGACCTTTGTGGAGACAGCCCAGAGAGGGAAGCTCCTCTTTGCACAGGCATTTCTGTGCATCCTATTAATCTCCCAGAGCTGGGGCAATAGGGAATAGGATCCAGACAAGCACTGGGTCTCCAGGGTGACTGTCAAGACATTCAAGTAAAACATCCGTACACTCTTGTGGCTCAGCCCATCTGCCCCTTGGTACAGCCCCACGGAGCAGTGACCTGGGGCTTTGTCTCTGTTCACATTTTACCTGCTGGAAGCTCCCTCTGCTCCCAGGCCTGTGTTGGGCTATTTCCATTTCACGGCAGCTCCCGGGCACAAGGCCAGTGGAAGGCAGACGCTCTGCCTGGAACAAACCCAAACCAGGGGATTTTTTTCCTTTTTTACCTTCTCAGTCAAAAAAAAATGAATCTTGGTTGAGTCCAGACTGGAAAAGCAGGAGTCTCTCTCCACTCCCCTGATAAGGTCACAGGTCTGATCCCCATAGGGACCATTCACTTAAGAACTGAACTCAATGATCCTTGTGGGTCCCTTCCAACTCAGAAGATTCTGTGGTATCAAAGTTTATTTTTGTGTTTGTGTCTGAGCAAGGGGGTGAGCTCGTCCCTGCTTAGGAGCCACATGCACCCATCACTCAGTGAAGGCAGTGAGCAGCCTGGCATGGTGAACCTGGGGCTGCCCTGTGTCCTTACCTCTAGAAGCAGAACAGAGCCAAATAACATCAGGGAGAGCAGAGCCACCCACCCACACACACGTGTCCCCAGTATAATGTGTCCCAGCCTCTGCCAGGGAGCAAGAGCCAAAACTGCTCTAGGAAACAGGCATCAGTGCCAGTGGAAAGTGCTGGCTGGCTTCTTAAGCTCAGTGGGAAATGTTCTATTGTTCCCCCGGAGAGCTGCTGTCCTCTGTTCTCCCAGCTAAAGTTGCCCACTGGGCCCCATCCATGCAGTTTGCAAAGTTCCTGTCCCAGCTTGCTGCTATGAGGGAGCAGCCACCCCAAGGGCTCTCGTGGTTGCATTGAGAGGTCCAGCCACGGGCTGAGCTTTTTGGAAAGGGTTACTTTGCACTTGACTGTGCCTGCAGAGCTGAAGCGACCTGGGCAGGTGTCAAGGTGTACAGACCACCTGAGAGCCTGGGAGAGGTCAGAGTTTGGGAGTCAGGGAGACTGAGCCCCTCCAGATTTCACCATGCATCTGCCCCCCTGCAGCAAGCTCCATCAAAAGGAGGTTAAAAGTAAGAGCTGAAAGTACTTTTCCAGCCCAGACCACTCTCAGGCTGTTTGTGCCTCATCCAGCAGCACACTGGGCTGTTTCACTTCCCAGCTCTCACCACAGAAATTCCCACTTGCAGGATGTGAGATAAAACCACTACCTTGAATCTTCCTACCACCAAAGTTAAAAATAAGACTTAGAGGAATAATTTTCCCACTGTTGGTGCCTCAGACCTGAAACCTGGTCTTGAACGACCCCATGGTGTCTCATTTAGCTAGGCAAGCTGTGATCATGATGTCTGCATCCTGGGAGGGAGGAGAGAACATGGTTTCTTGGGGAAAAGTCCTCTCCTTCCCATCCTGTACAAGGAATCAGCTCATCTCCCTGTATATGAAATGGCAGAGGAAGCTTAAAGCAGACTGAAAATTACACTGCATCTCTCCTGCTCGGTTTTAATTGGAGAGCAAAGAAAGAAGCCCATCGATTCATCCCGCTGGGTAATTAAATGCTTAATGCTATTGACTATAAAGACATTATGGTTCAGCAGCCCAACACTAATGCATTAATAATCGCTTGTATCATGGCAAGGAAGGGGCACGAGCTGCTCCCGAGGAACACGATAGTTACGAGGGATAGGAGCGCGCAGTGAAAAACCTCAGGGACTGAATTAGCGCCAACCTGCAGGAGCAAGAGCTTGTCCCAGGGAGCAGGGGAACAGGGAAGGGCTAGAAGGACCATGGAGGACCCCCCACCCCAGGGAAGCCCCCCTGGCCATGGCAGTGGGAGGGGAGTCTGGGCTCTGAGCATCAGCACAGCTCTAGGATGTTGTCAGCCGTGGGATCAGGAAGATAAATCTGAGCAGTACAACCGCTTTATAACAAGCCATGGCAAAGGCATGGGAAGGTCTGCCCACCTCCTACCGGGCTCTATATTCCCAATAATTAGCTGTCTGCTTTAGCATATTTATTATGCACATGATGTGGAGCACAGGGCAGAGCCTACAAATTGCCTGGGCTTAAGCACATAAAAGTGAGCTGAGTGAGCACTACTCCAAGCTGGAGAGACTGATTTGCTTGCTGGGAAGAGCAGAGTCAGCCCTCAGAACGTGGCGTGCCGGGTGGCTACTCTGCACTCCCCGAGGGGGATCTCACCCAGTGAAGGATGGAGGCTGCACAGCCTCCCACCTGCAGGGCCTTCAGAGCCCAGCACATGGCAGGAATCCCATGTCCCATGGACAGGAGAGATGCTTAAGGGCCATGTATAGAAGATGGAGGAAGGAAGGACCTGCAGCATAACGAGGAGAGCCACCCTTTTCAAGACCATCCTCTGCTGAGTTCTTTGTCACGTCCCCAGGATCGAGGCATTGCCCCTCCAGCCACGGCACACTGAATTACCCCACCTGCAACTACTTCAGGGACAGAGCAGACATGGCCTAAAAAGCCACCAGAGGCACAATTTCCACCTAAGCTCTCAAACCCATGTCAACAACCCCCTGCCCAAGGATAAGGGGAGCCCACACAGCCCTTCCTGACCTCCAGCATGAAAACCAAAAGCACTTGCAATTTTCTCTGAGCAAAACCAAGTACAGATCATGCTGTCAAACCCTTATTTGATTTGTTTTTCTGGTGGCTCTGTGCCGTTTGCCTTCATTACTTCCTCTGCCCTGTGCCATAGTCCAATAATGCAGCATCTGCCCAATAAAAGGTCCATGAATATAATATACAAGTAGTTGGCACCTTCTGCGTTGTCTGGGAGGGCGGGCTGCCTGGGTACACTGCCGATTGGAAAAAGTGTGGATTTTACAGTCATTCTCAGTAGTGTAAGTAACATCTGAGCACTGTTTGTAGCTTGATTTATCTTTGTGAGGTTGCAGTTCTCCCAAACATTTGATTCATGCCTTGAAATTGAACCTCTTTAAGTATATTTCTTTACAGAGTTTTAAAAAAAAATAAGTCTGGAAAGAAAGAGAAGGAAAGGTGCTTTCTTACAGCCCCAGGAATGAGGAAGGAGGTGCTTCTGGTGCTTTGGATATGTCTGAATGAGGACACTGAGCCAGAGGAGAAGGAGCACTGGTGCTCCCCGTGTCCCACCTCCCCAGGTAAGGCAGCCCTGACTATGGGAGCTGCTGCATTTACTCTAGAAAAGCCTTTCTGAGACTGAGGTGAGCCGAAATACACACCTGTGTTGATACATACGTGTGTAAAACAGCCTCAGTAAGGGTTTGTTGGGTTATTAGGAAAGAAACATTTCCTGAGGATGGTGTGAGGGTAAGGGAACACAGCTGCTGTGTCTCCACACTCCTTTGCTCTGAGGCTTTGGGATGTGCCCATACAGCAATGGGCAGAGGCTGAGGGCTGTGCTGTGGAGCAGTGCTTGCTCTGCACCCTTTTCCAGGGGCAGAATGAATCATCACCACTGTGGGTGCCAAACCCTGCACCCTCCGGGCTGGGAGCCTCATAGCCTCGTGCCTAAACTTGCTGAAATTGGTGCAGGTGGCATCACCCTGTGCCTTTGGGCTGAGGAGCACCCGAACCGGTCCTGCCGCCTTGCTGGGGCTCATCCTGTGCCTGCATCCTCCCCCTGGCTCTGGGCACCACTTCCAGGGAAACCGAGCTCCTCCACACAAAGTGCTTCCTGCTGCAGGGGCAGCATCACCCAGACCTTGAAGGTGATAGAAGTTCCCCAGTGGATGAGCCACAGCCTGGGAGGGAGCAAACCTGTTTGCAAAAGGAGATGTCACTGGGAGAAAGGTCCAGAAGGAAAAGGGGAAATTTAAGGGAAAGTCCAAACATTTCCAGCCACAGCGGTGCCAGATTTCTCTATTTTAATGGGCTTTCTTTGGTCCCATCACACTGTGGGTGAAGGCTGCCTGTGCAGAGAGGAGAAAGGTAGTTTCTGTCCCGGGCTGCCCTGGGCCCTCATGAACACCCGCAGCAGTGCAGGGCTTAACACAGAGCTTGGTCTCACCAACCATCTCCTGCCAAAGCCTTGGCCAAAAAACAGGTTGGGGCCATTGAAAAGATCCTTCAGACTGGCCAAGCGTGGGGGACAAAGAGCTGTTCCCACCTCTAACACAGACAGGGGAGACAAGTGCATCCCCAGTTCCCTGCCCAGACACCAGCTTTGCTGGAAAACCAGCTAAAGGCAAACCTTGGTGAGTCTAAAAGAGCACAGAGCTGTCCTTGCACTGTCATTACTGCAGGATTAGTGCAGTGCTGCACATCCTGAGCTTCACCCTCGTGGTACTGGAAGGTGCATTTAGCACAGAAACGACAGGAGGGTGAAGAAATGCACCATGCAGGAAGAGTTACACTTTGCTTACTCACATTGAGCCATCTCTCTTTTCCCCAGTGCCTCAGACCAAAGGGGCACAAAATCAGGACCCATTTTTCTACCTCTGCTGCCCTTGCTCTCACCTGCAGAACAGAGATCCTGCTCCTGCCACCACTGAGTCTGGAGTGAAGGCAGTGAACAGAGGGGTTCAGAGGTAGAGCAGCAACCTGGGGGCTCACAGCAAAGTGCTTGGCTGTTTTCTGGAAAAAAGAAGGTAAATCCTTCTCTTGTGGGATAAGCCGGGTTTTGTGGGGCACAGAGCAGCCTCCTGGAGGAGGGAAAATAAGAGCAGAAGGTCCTGAAGATGCCAAGTGCCCTCTGGCCACATCACACTCGTGAGTGTCCCAGCTGCCAAAAGCAGTTACTGTGGGGTGACCTGTGAATTCACAGCCTCTGTTGCTGCAGCACAGGAGGGGACCTCCCCTCACCAGCAAGGAGGGGACACAGCTGAAACAAGTCCCTTGGCAGAGCAGGACTGCAGAGGGACCATGTCTCCCTGCAGTCTGTGCTTGGAGATGTCCCGGCTCCCTCTGGGCACCAGATTGCTTGGCCTGATCTTTCCTGTTGTTTTAAATTGTTCTCCCAATTCCTGGCTCGAGCACAGTCAGGCTTTGTGACCAAAATCATCGCTGGCACAGAAAAGCTCAGTGTTGGGACGTCCTGAATGGGGCTGAAGATCCCCAAACCTGTTTCTAGTAGGTTTGGAGAGGAAACCACGGACGATGCAGAGGGTGCCTCACTGCTGACCCCAGCCTCTCCCAACGCACACCTGCAGAATAAAATTGCACCAGTGTCAGCCAAAGGACCTGTTCAGCTCTGAGGCTGTTGGGCTGGTGAGACACTAAACTTCTGGGGCAAGGAAGCAGGCCAGGAGCTGGGAGGAACAGCAAGAAGACATAAGGAATTCCTCCCAACAATCGAGGAGATGCTGACAGACCCAGCCCTTCAGACCGATCTGAGCTCCAAGGCTGAGTGGTTTCCTACTGCAACCGCTGGCTTTTGGAATAAACTGTTACATCTCCCAGCTATGTCTGCACAGACACAATCAGCAGAGAGACAAAAATCGTACTTCTAGGAAGAAAAACCTTTAAATGCTTCTATTGTCATACTCACTCCACCCCACTGGGTGCAAATGGGTACTTTTCAGTCCAGTTATCACCACTTACTGTGTTTTCTTTCTTTTAGCTTTTTGCTCCTGCATATTTAATTCAACCAACCTTAACTGAGTCAGTAGAAATGCTTCTTATCGATCTCCCTTCTTCCATGGGAAGGGCCTGAAGGAGTCCTCACCCGGCCCTCATCTTGCAGATGATGCTTGAGCACGGCACTTGCTGCTGTGTTTCAGGTTTCTGCCAGATGGACTCACCGCCTGTCAGTCGGGATTGCCACAGAAAAATAGGAACGAAACCCAGCTCAAACCATTTGCTTTTCCATCTGTGCAAAGCAGTTGTTTAAATCAGTGCCGGCAGAGAGGTTTGGAGCTGACACCAGAATAAGTTTGGAGAAGTGAAGAGCTGTAAAGAGATGTGGATCTTCCTTTAGCTGGAGCAGAAATCACTGGAAAACACCAGAAGAGCAAAGAGCTCACAAACCACCGATGCAAAAAGTCAGCTTGAGCCTGGCATTGCTAACAGGCTCCCAGGATGGCTTGGGGCTGTAGGTGTGGGAGAGAAGAGCAGAGCAGGCAGCAGCAATATCCTCCCTGCTCCTTATTAATACAGCGGTGAGGCTCGATGGGTCTCCTAAATTATAATGTCTTTCTTGTCATTAACTTGATTTCTTTCTGGTGACAGCAGCAGCAAATTGGTCCCAGCTGTTCTGAGCAAGGGATGAGAAATTAAAAGGAATTAAACAAGCCAAGTGCTGGAGGGGTTGGTGTGCAGGGGAGGGGGGATGGGATGCAGAAATGGGAGTAGTGGGAGATGCCAGGAAGGGAGAAATGGGCTCAGGGCTCTCGCTTTTCCCTGCAAGCAGGACACTGGAAAGCAGGTGCCTGCCACAGTGAGGTCTGTCTGGGGAGGGGACAGCCCTGTGTGTGCTGAGGCTGCTGCCATGCAAGAGAACACATGGAAGCCTCTCAGGGATTCCCCCCTCCGAGGAACATGCCCTCCCTGGGGACGAAGGAGGGCAGTGCTGCTGAGCTTCTTTACACGCTGGTACAGGCAAGCGTCAGGCAGCAAGGAGTTTTCATCAGCTGTCCTGGAAGAGGCCAGGCACAGGAGCTGAGGAAAAAGATTTGTGCCTGTGTCTTTATTTTCTGCCGCCTGTTGGCAGCTCTTGCCCCTGAGGCACTGCCTGCCCTGCCAGGACATGGAGAGGGTCTTGGAGAACCCCTGGCTCAGTCTCTGCCAAATACCTGCTGGGAACCTGTGTCCTCCCCTCCTGGCAGCCCCAGGCTGATTCCTGTGTGAATTACAGCTTTTGACCTGGCTTGTAGCCCCAGGGCCAGCTGGAACCATCCTGTGCCTGATGCGAGCTCCGGGGGCGGGAGGGGATGTCTCATGCTCAGCCTCAGCATCGTTAATGCGAGATGGTCATTAACGTGAGACAGGCACTCCGCCCGCCCAGGGAAGATAACAAGAAAGATGAGTTTGGCCTCCCAGTCGTCTCAGACAGCTTTTTCCAATGTGCCACATTAAATAGTCCTGAACTGAGAAGACAAACTCGACCTGGCTGCCGTGATAAGCACAAAGAGTGATAAACCCACGTAATTAAAGTCTGCCACTGTAATAACGCTGCAGCAGAGACAGCTGGAGTCTAGCCCTGAGCCTGGGTCCATACCTTGGGTTTTACTTGTTTTCAGTCAAACTTATTTTGGAGAGATTCAGCCCAGGGACTACTGGGTGCCAGGAGGGAGGGGAAAATGCCGTCTGGGCATGGGGGAGTGGAGGAGCAAGGGCTGTTGTTCCCTTCCTGGCTGTAATACAGAGAGGTCCTTAGCAGAAGCAAATACCTTCAAAACCATCTTTGAAAAGGAACTGACCTTATAGAAAAGCACATAAGGAGGCATTTCCCCTTGAGGGACTACACCATTGCCCTTAGGAACCTGGTCAGGGACAACAGGGACTGGTCAGGGACCAGTTTCACTGGTCCTAAATATGTGTAACACGAGATAAAAGTTAGCTTTTTCCATCTGGGCATGCCAGCCTTCCTCTTCATGCTGGAATTTGCTCCATCCCAATGAGACCCAGAGAGCTGATGCCCCCTCATCCACCACATCCCACCCAGGGGACCAGGGCAGACCCTGGGACGTGTATGCTGGGGACCCTAAGCACATCTTGAGGGGCTGTAGGAAAACCCTTTACAGACTGTTGTCCTCCAGGTCAGTCTCAGGGCCCTGAGCCCAATCCCCCCAGCAATCTCAGCCAGCTGTTAGCAGTCCCTGCTTGCCTCAGAGCTCTGCCATCCAGCCGACTTTAATCCACTTACTGCCGTGCTAATGATCTTTCATCACTTTCATTTCTTAACCAAAGTGTCCCCATGAACAAAATTAAGCATCACACAGACTCCTCTGACATAAATTCTGCCATCTTTAGCAACGGCAGAGCTGCTACAGGAGAAGGTGTGAGCTAACCAGTCTCTCTCTTCTAACCCATGGTGGTGGGGTTATAACCCTGCCCCAGGTGATGCCTGTGGAGGTGCCCAGTGGCTTTAATGGGTTGTCCCTGCTAAACTGTGGGGAAGGGCACCGTGCATTGCTCCTCTGTCCTTCCCTCACCCTGCCAGCAGGACAGTGGGATTTCAGACATGGAACAACACACAGCGCTTCACTTCTTAGGGATGCCCTTTGTCCCTCTAGCCCTAGTGTCTTCCTTCTCTGTGCGCCCTAAGGTGGGGAGAGGTGGGGTACAAGGACCCCCTCACTTCCCTGCACATGGCCTGGTCCCTCCAGGGCCGCTGGGTTTGCTGTGACATGGAGGAGACGGTCCCCAGTGCAGGTGACAGTCACAGTGCACCACAGCTGAGTCAGCCTGAGCACTCAGAGCCGCACCTGAGCTCCTCCATCCAGGCCCTTGGCTGGGCTGTGCTCCCCACGCTGCCTCTTCCCAGCCTCCCTGCAGTGCGTGGCTGCCTGGAAGGTGATTTCTGTGAGAATCCAGGCTCTTGGGAAAGCCACTGAGGAGCCAGGCAGGAAGATGGGCTGCCTCTGGTGTGGGCCTGAAAACTGAGCCCTGAGGAGCAGAATCAAATTATATATATATATATATATTTGGGGCTGCACTAGATGACATTCAAATGTCCCTTCCAACCTGAACTACTCCATGATTCTGTGATTTCTTGCTGTCTGTTTGTCTCCCTGCCTATCTCGTGTTGCCCATCACCATCTCTAGGCACTATGCGTTGGCTTCCCACCACCACCACTAGCCTGGAATAAGGGGAATAAATGAAATACGGTTCGAAAAGCAACCTAAGCTCAAACCCAGCACAGTTTCCTGACATTTACATTTTCCTGCTTCTCTCCTCCCCTAACAAAGGCTGGGATCTCAGTGAGAAAGGCTGTTGTGCTGCATCCATGGCCAGGCAGCCCAAACTTCCCCCCCTGCCCAGCCCTAGACAGGGACTGCTCATTCCCAGGCTCACAAGGGCTTTGCCAAATACACACTGTACGAGTTTTCCCCATCCCATGGTTGTGTGAAGGAAGGGAAAAACAACCCTTCCCTTGAAACCATTTTCCCTTGCAAAGGGGCGGCAAAAAATCCACTGGCACACTCTGGGGCCATTTATCATGGCTACAAATATACAAGGCAATTGCTGCAAAACTTGAGTTTGGCTCTGTAAAGGAAAAAAAACCCACCCCATGCTTGTTGCAAACAATCACCGCACAAAAAAAAGCCTTACAAGGCTGGGGCAGCCTCATAGATGGATTGCTTTTTAATCCCCAAAGCTATGGTGATAAATCTTTTCACTGGGAGCTCTGGAGATACTGTGTCACTCAGGGCACGCGGCAGCGCGGGGGGAGAACAGCTCCAGGAGCTGAGCAGGCACGGGGAGGGGGCAGGAGGGTTCTCCTGCAGCCGGGAGCCAGTGATTAGGCAGGAGCTGGCAGTTGGACAGAAGCTGCTCTAAGTCTGGGAGGACAGATGGACAAGTTTTGGGGAACAGCTCTTTGGAAGCAAAGTGTTTGGAGAGGAGATGGTGGCATGGAGCCCAACTTGACCACGTGCTCCATATTGCAGGGACAGAGATGCTTCTCCCAGCTCCGAGCAAAGACACGGAGCAATGGCATCCACACGCTCCCTGCACCTCCTGGCCCCTCAGTGTACCTCTGCTCTGTCCTATCTGGGGTCTCTTGGGCCCTGAAATATTTATTTGACTCCCAGGCAGTGTTTTGGAATGCTCCTTCTGTCAGACCATCCTGAAGCACCAGTCATTCTCCCTGGCCAGTTACATGGGTGGGAGCAGTGGGAACAACTTGCCCATCCTTGACTTCTGCATTTCCCCGTCCCACAGAGCCGTTTTCCTTCTATACCACCTCCCTGGCAGGAATAATCCCTGTAATTTATACTGGGAAGGTGGCAGGGACCAGGCTGATCATGAGGGCTCAGGGCAGCAGAGAGCATCATCCTTAGAGCAAACAGCTCCATAATTCCCTTCCTGGGGGCTGCAATGAACCCGAGGCAGGAAGGAGTCACCAACCACAGCCTTCCCAGTGATGGAGAGGTGTAAAATATTCTTCATGAAACCATTCTCCCTGAGGAGATCAATTCCTTTTTTATTAGGTTTCATGCAGATTTTACTATTAATTACAGGATTAAAGGACTTGCCCAGCAGCCTTTGATTCCAGCATCTCTTGGGAATCCGGCTGGCACGTGGTACCAGGGAAGTCTCCACATCATCAAAATCCAGCCAGGGGAGCAAAATTTGCCCATACATCTCCACCCAAGAATTGCCACCAGCCGTGATGCAGCTACATCTCTGCCAAGCTTTTGGGATGCTTTCCAGGCTGATCCTGGCCCAGCTGTGCATGTGGAAGGGGTTGCGGGGCAGCCCCAGCATCACTACCCACAGCACATTCCCCTCCTGCATCTCAGAGAGGAGAATTTGGGGTCACCAAGGAAGATGGGGAGTCCCAGGTCAGGAGATGTCTGGACAGCTGGGAATACATGGCTGGATGAGGGCAAAGCCAGTGTCTCACCTTTCTGGCTGCTCTGGACTCCATCCCAGCTGTGCTGAGACTGAGGACCCCGTAAAAAACCCTGGGCACACACACTCTGGCACCGACCAAGGAGCTTGAGCTGCAGCAGCCACAGCTGTATCCCTGCACAGCCCGGCTGTTCAGGAGCAGCAGGGCAGGTTCTCCCGATGTGCATCACGAGGGACCCCAAAGCTCCACGCAGCCGTCTGTCACTACATTATAAAATACTATCGACTGCCTATGAAAAAGCCATTCCCTGGAGATTTGTGGCTGAGGAAGCAGCTGGGAGAAGTGAGATGGGGCAATAATGGCCATCAAGGAGGCATCAGTCACATCCACCCACGCAGCAGCGACAAGGGGCCCCAAATGGCTGCCAGGGTGCTGTCCCATGCCAGGACCATCACTGACAGGAGAGAGAGAGACGATAAAATAGACGGAGCTTGCTGCCCTTGGCCACACTGACATCCTCCAAAGAGAGGCTGCAAGCAGTCAGCAGGACCCTGAAGTGCAGAGTTACTGCAGCCCAACGCCCACCCTCACCCAGCAGCACCCAACAGGACCCCTCAAGGGCCAAGGAAGGGTTTTGCCCATGGCAGATCCAGCTGTGGGACAGGGAGCAGGGGAAGTCAGCTGCACTGCCCCTGAGCCAGGGACTGGGTAGCTGGGGGCAGGAGGGAGTGTGCAGGGAGTGTGCAAGCCCCAAACACTGCCTGTTCTTGATCACTGGCCTGGCTGTGGCCCCATGCATTGTGCTTAGGAGGGGCTGGAAGCAGAGCAGCACCTGCCAGTGCTCTGCCTGGGGCTTGCTCCTCCAGTATTTCTGCTCAAGCAAGCCCCAGGCAAGCCCACACTTACCAGAGGCATGGCCATATGATGCTGAGCCAGGGGAGCCTCCAGAGCTGGCCGAGAGAGAGTTCGGGTTGAGTAAGTAAAAAAGCAAAACAAGAGCTCAAACTGCTTGGATGATCCCTCAGCTCCCATTTCAAAACCTCACTATTTCATCCTGCAGGACCTGGTGTACACAGGGAAGGCAGCAGCATTGATCTCAGACAGCAAATCGATGGGTCCTTCCAGCCCTGGAGAGCATGACCAGCCAGCCCACGCTCCCTGGCATTTTCGTGACATTATCCGAGCCATGTGCCTGGGCAAGGACTGATGGCCACGGCTCCAGAGGCAGCTGTCCCTCTGGAGGCCCCAGCCTCAGCTGAGCCTCAGAGACCAGGAAGGGTGCAGGCATCCCACTTGTGCCCTCCCTGCCATGTCCCCAGGGCACCTGGACCCACAGACCCAGCATAGCAGCAGAGCCCCCAGGGAGATCTGGTGAAACACCCCTCGTGTCCATCACCCTGGCACGTGGCCCATGTGTCACCCTCCCCAGTGGCGTGGGTTCAGTCCCATGCTGGGAGCAGACATGGCGGCTGGAGGACACAACCAGGGCACAAATCAGGCCAATGGCTTTTTTTAATTCTCAGTGAGGCTCAGCCCATGCAGGGCAGGGATGGAGGAGGCCTCCCCACATTCCCCACAAGTGCAGGTGACCACGGTGGGCAGAGGAGGAGGAGATTGGCACCCACCACATGCTGGTCAGAGAGGGGAGAGGGGAGCATATTCATGCGACACAGACAGTCACAGAGCTTGGCACAACAGGCAGCCTGGAGATCCCTTTGTCCCATATTTTCCCCCCCCAGACTCCAGCTCTGGAGGGAGCAGCTGTGCTCCTTCCCTTGCCTTCAAAGGGCTGGGAATGCAGGGCATGAGAAAGGCTGGGAGCAAGGAGCTGTACCAGCACCCTGCAGCCAGGCACCACTGAAGAGATGTGCCAGAAAATCAGGGTCACACTGGTGCCAGACGGCCCTGAAGAGGTCTTAAGGGAGAAGGCACCCACAGACCGTTTTTCCCCCACTCCATCCGATGCAAACCTCTCACACCCTTCTGGGTCTCAGCCCAGCTGCAAGCACGTCTTGGGGCACCCATCCACCCCTGTGTCCCAAAACAGCCTGGGGTGCCTGAACCCCTGACTCCAGCACCTGTGGGTTCACCCCACTGGGCCAGGAGGGATGGAATGTTTTTGGGGATTGCTGGCATATCCCTGACACAGAAGACAGCTGTCCCCACACCACAAAGGATGCCCTGGCCTTGGCCAGGCCTGGTGCTGAGGACAGCGGGATGCATTGCAATGCATCCAGAGCACAGCAAGGCCACTGCCACCGTGCCCCTGGAGCAGTGCTGCTGATATAACCAGCCTTTGCATCCCAGTGGGACAGCACAGAGAGGCAGGGATCCCTCCATCACTCCTGCCTCGCTCCCTACCACAGGATGAGTGCCACAGTCAGATGCATGCTGGTGGTGAGAAAGGCTGGTCCCAGTCCTTCCATGTCCTCCCACTCTTCAGCAGAGGGATCTTGCATGGGTGGTGGCCTGGCCCCTGTCCATGTCCTCCAGCTCGTACTCCTCAGCATCGGAGAAGGGCAGCCCGTTGGTGCCGGGCACGGGCTCGCACTCGGTGCTGCGCGTGGTCGTGCGGGTGACGCTGGGCGAGTACTTCCGTGCCCACAGTGGGTGGTGGCCGGGGTGGCACATCACCTCCTTGAACATCTCCCGGAAGCGGGTGGACATCAGGTTGTAGAGGATGGGGTTGGCGGCCGAGCTCAGGTAGAAGAAGACACCTGAGATGATGTGCACGTACTGGAACATGTGGAGCATGTTGCTGGTCCAGGTGGAGACAAAACTCCAGACAAGGCGGTCGGTGTGGAAGGGAGCCCAGCAGATCCCAAACACCACCACCAGCACGACTGTGGGGACATAAGGAGCTGGTGTTACTGGGGGGGTGGGGATTACCAACCCCACAGAGACCGCCAGTCCCTGGCCAAGCCCTGCCCCATTTCAGCTTTGGCCATAGCAAAGAAGCATGAGAGAGAGGAAGAAGGAGAGGGGAAAGGTCCTCTCAGTGCCTACTGGACTTGTCATCGAAGGGATGGAGGTCTGGACAGGATCTCCTCCCTCCACCTCCTGCCGGTGCTACTCCAGGTACTTCTGTGCTGCACCTCTCTACTCCTCAGTGGCAGGCAGCTGGCCCTGTCACAGCCATACAGCACAGCTGGGGGACTCCCCTACTGGCATCCAGCCTCCAGGAACCTGCCACCTTCACCAGCAAAGTCCAAGGAGAAAGAGCTATTTGAGACCTTTCCTTGTGCTCTGGTTTTGGTTTTTTATAACCCAGCACTGCTGATGGAAAGGAAAGGGTGTAGGTATGTGTATGTACAGGTTGTCCTGGGGTCCTCTGCCATACCTATGCCACAATGCATCTCTGTGGCACAGGGGGACAGGTCCCCCTTTGTCCCCAGCCCAGTGCAAGTGCCATGGAAAGCAGAGTTACCACTTGTCTGGGACGTGGCGGAGAAGCAGCCCTGGCACTGCCGTTGGGCTGGGCTGGGCAACTGCCATTGCTGTGCCATGACGGGACTGGGAGCCGGTGGAGGTCAGCGCGCCCGGAGAGGTGGCTACCCATGGGCAGCCAGCTCCCACTCCTGGGAAGGGGGCCAGAGGCTCTGGGAACCGTGCTGGGGAGGGGAGCAAGAGTGAAGAGCAGTGGGAAAGAGGATGTTTCAGTACAGCCTTGGCTCATTGACCCCAGAGGCTGTGGGGCTGGGCAGAAGTGCTGCCCTTCTGGGAAATCCCACCACTGCCACCAGCATTTGAGGTCTGGGTGGAGAGTGAATTCCCCCATCCCAACCCACCTTCTTTCCCCTTCTCACCCTGCACTTCCCTCGAGGAAGGGATATAGTATGGCTTGGAGGGAGCTGGCACAAGCAATCCTCACCGCTGGACCAGAATCACCAGATCTGCCTTTGTCCCAACACCCCCCAAGCCAGACTCACATCCTCAGAGATGACCCAGCCTCAGTGCTCTGAACTGTCCATGACTCAGTTTCCCCCCAGCACCCTCCCAGCACAGCCTTGGGAGATACTCCCTGGCTCTGCCATCCCCAGCACTGACTCACACAGCATCTTCGTGACCTGCCTCCTCTTGACTTTCTTCTGCCCCTGGGTGTTGTGGCAGTTGCGGCTGCTGCCGGTCTTGGCTCCCAAGGCTTCCAGCATCTTTTCTTTCTTGAGCTGCAGGCCAATAAGAAGGTAGAGGACACTGATGGTCCCCATGGGCAGGAAGAAGAAGATGATGGTGGTGATCTGGATGATGAGATTGTAGGTCAAGCGTGGCTTCACCAGGGTGCAGATCTCTGAATCGGGCACCCGCCCCCGTCCTGGCACGTAGAGAGGCTGCAGCCCATGGAGGCTGGTGTTGGGGATGGAGCAGACGACCGACAAGACCCAGATGGCGACAATGACCCTCTTGGCGTGGTTCCTGGTCACCACGTACTTGGCTTTGAGCGGGTGCACCACAGCGATGTAGCGCTCCACGCTCAGGGCTGTGACGTTGAGGATGGAGGCGAAGCAGACGGCCTCAAAGAGCAGCGTCTTGAAGTAGCAGCCGCTGGCCCCCAGCAGGAAGGGGTAGTTGCTCCACAGGTCGTACAGCTCCAGCGGCATCCCCAGCAGCAGCACCAGCAGGTCGGACACGGCCAGGCTGAACAGGTAGTAGTTGGTGGGCGTCCTCATGAACCGGTGCCGGAGGATGACGATGCAGGTAAGCGTGTTGCCCACAGCCCCCACCAAGAAGATCAGCAGGTAGATGACACAGACTGGAACAAAGAAGTTGGACCGTCGAGGTCCCAGGTACTTATCCCGCAGCTGTTCCTCTGTCAGGTTGGCATCCTTAGGGTCGAACAAGGTCTCTGGGTGAGTCCTGTTGCTGAGATCAGGGCTGATGGGCTCCACAGGGAAGTCTTGATGGGGCAGGGGGAACTCGGAACCGGAGCAGTTGATGAAGGGATTCATGGCTGTGGAGAGATGGAGAGGTCCGCAGGATGCTTTCCCAACTTCTCTGCTCCTCCTGCTCCCACTGTCCCTCTTCCCACTCGTGCCAGGATTCTGCTGATCACCAGGGCTCTGCACTCTCGCACCCGTCCTTGCCCCAGCCACAGCCTTTCCTTTGGGAAGCCACACAAAACCTCCAGCTAACCTCCCTCCAGGGTTCCCAAGTGCTTCTTGCCCCATTTCCCATCCGCAAACCACCCTGGCAGCTCCCCAGTCCACCTTAGCCTCTTTGCCTATCATCAGGGGAACGTCAGCAGGGCTGTCCTCTTTTCCTGCTCTGTAAGCAGAGCAGGGTACAGCCCCAAAAATCATTTCTGGCCGCAATTCTACTGGATATGTAGAAGGGCTAGCAGGGCAACCGTAAAACAGACAGAGGGAAAATTGATTTTCCAACATGATAAGGACTTACGTCTTGTTGGGAAACTCCAGATGAACGCTGAGGTCCCACCACCCCTGCGCCGGACAGGGTCAGGCTGGGGAGGGAACGTGGGAGGGGATGGAGACTTCACTGCCTTAAGAGGCAGGCAAATGAAATCCTGCCGCTGCTTTCCCCTCGGAGCTCAGCTCGGAGAAGCTGCCTGCCTTTATCCACCTTCTCCTCTTGTCCGCTGTCAGCTGAGAGGCTGGAGGGGGAGCCAGGGGTGTGCCAGGGTCCTCCTTTCCCACTGCTGGCCAAGCAAATCGCGGTGCCAAGACCCTGTCCCTACCAGGGGCTGGCTCCTTATCTGCAAAGCAGCACTGCCAAAAAGCTGCCCTTCAGAGAGAGGAAATAACGTTAAGGTAATAAACTCCATTAAATCCGAGAGTCCCAGGGGAGGCCGGCACAGGCATCTCCTGCCCCTCCGGCAGCCTTCGCATTTGTCATTTGCGTGGCCTCGGTGAGTAAAGCATCGATCAGCCCCGCGGCCGCCCCGGCACTGTCCGGCACGGGAGCCTGTGCAGCACCCGCTTCTCCGGGATCATCTCGGGAAACGCAGATCGATCCAGCGGCTTCCTGGAGTCTCCGCACTTGCAGATGTGCAATCCCTGGGTCACACGAATCACTCCCCCGTGAAGCAGGTGGCTCCGGCCAGCTCCCGTCACACTTGGAGGAAAGTTGCTTCGCTCGCAGCATCGCCCCGTGTCCCGCGCCCGGCTCAGCTCCCTGCCCCTCCCCCGCGTCCGTCCGCGCTCCCGCCCGCCCGCCGTGCTGACACCCCCGGCCCAGGGAACGCTCCTGCTTTGCCGTCGCGCAGACCCGCGCACGCACAGAAACGCACACACACAGACCCACTCACGGTTCCTGAGCCCCTCGGACTCGTGTCAGGGCTGCGTGTCCCCGCTCCGCCCGCGGCTCCTCTCTCTTCCNGGTGGGGAGGAGGCGGCGGGGGATGCGGGGTCGGCTGCATCGTTCCGCCGCTCCGTGCGACGGCAGCGGGCACTGCCACCCCGCGGGACGGGACGGGGAGGCACCCCTGGGCACAGGGACGCGCGCCGGTCCCTTCATCCCCTCCGAGGGTGGCAGGGCGCTGGTGGACCCGGTCCCCCCCAGGGATGACACCTTGAAGGGCTCTGGCATCCTGGGACCCACCTCCTTCAGCCTGCCCCAGCACCATCCCACCCTGCACAGAGGCTGAGCTGGGCAGGATGGAGCTGAAAGCCCCAGCAAGGCTGAACTCGAGCAGACAGTACAGAGATCTTGGAGAAGCAACCTGGAGAGACCTGCCAGGAGAGACCTGCTGCAAGCCCCACACCCCCCACTCCCACCCGGGTTGAGCCCCAGCACAGCTCACTGCACTGCTGAGCCCGGTGCTTGTGGCCAGGATGTGAGGAGCTACCTGGATCTGGTGGCCTCCAGCACCAGGACACAGCCCCTGGGGTCCTGCATGCCCCAATCCTCCTCCTGATGCCAGACCAAGCAGCAGATGGAGCAGTACAACTCACTCCTCGATGATTTTGCTCAAAGAAATTCCAGAGCAGGCGAGAGATGACAGAACAAGACCAGCAAAGCTGGGCTGTCTTGGTAGCCCTGACCTGGCCCTACCTCTGCTGCCTGCAGCAAACAAGCATCAAGCAGAGGGGAGCTGGCAGAGCAAACACGCCAAGGGCAGGAAAGGTCTGTGGCTGCCCTGAGCCTTGACTTTCCTCAGGAAACCATCTTTTTCCCCAGAGGAGAGGAGCTGCTGAAGCCAAAGGCCTGGAGGGTAAATGAGTGTAAACAAGACATTACTCAAGGGAAGAAATCAACAAGCTGGAAAGAGTGTCTGAAACTGGGAGGGAGAAGGAGAAGAGTTGCTGCCTGCTCCTATGGAAATGAGGAAATTAAACTTCATCCCCTCCAGGGATGGAGACAGTAAAACAGGGGGTTACGGCAAAGTGCTGGTGACAGCTGGGACAGGACACAGGGACAGCAGCTGGATGAGGCTGGCAGGGGCTCAGCAGGGCTGTTTCAGCAGATGCCAGGATGGGTGACAGTGCCAGGGAAGTGGCACATTGCAGGTCACAGCCCCTGGGTGGCAGAGGCACAAACAGTAAGTGATGAGGCAGGGATTTCTGTCCCTGCCTCCAGATTATGCACAGGCTGTTTTCCCTGGGGGATGCCCAAGGCAGGGAACAGATCTGTGCCATTGCAGAGGCAGGTTGGGCTGTACCACTGAGGCACAAGGAACCTCAGCATGAGCCCACTTCAGGGCTCGCAACATGGAAAGAAGCATTCCAGGAAATCTTGCTCCCTTCCATTCCTCATCTCCCTCTGTTTTCTGGCTGCCCTGATGAGCACAGACACACACAGTCAGCTCCCAGCACAGCCCCAGGTGCTCCCAGAGCTCTCTGCACCTACACAGCCATTTCCCCATCCTTGGGGCAGAGGCTGTTCCCTGCACGCAGCCACAATCCTCCCACCCATCTTGTTCCTCATCCCTGTCAAGGCTTTGCCTCAAGGCAGTCCCTGGGCAGCCCCCTGAGCTCTGCACCTCTGTCCTTGTCCCTGCAGGGACCCCCATGGCTCATGTGCCCTGCACTCCCAGGAGGATGAGGGGATGTCTGCCGGGACTGGGGTGTTTGGAGGTTGCTTGGATTGGAACAAAGCAGTGGAGATGTTGCGGAGCTCTTGACAAGCTTCAACATCTTTCCCTAAAGCCTCCTTTCCTTGCTGAGGACAACAGGCACGTAAGAAGGACGGTTTGCAAGGAGTAAGGACAAGGCAAAGCTTGGTTCAGTCAGAGCTGAACCACAAGTCCATCCATCCCCACCAGGCTGTCAGATCCTGGCCTCCAGGTGATGGCAGACCTCTCTGTCCCATTCACAGCCCCAGTTTTCTGGGACACCAGAACCACAGGACATGGGATCCTTCTCCCTTTGCCTTCCTGTTTCCTTCATCATGCACATCAGCCTGTTGGAGCATCCCACATAACTGGGGCCTCAACAGCTGCTCCCACCCCACCTGCTGTCATATCTCTCTGGGAAGAGTTGGTAGCTCTCAGGGACTGACTGCACATCACTTCTTTCCCTTGGATCTGTTTCTTTCTGCATCCCACCTCTAAGTCCTCACAAATCGAACAGTCCTTTAGAATGACCCATTCTCTCTTTCAATTGTCTCATAAACCAAATGAGTAGGAGGTGACAACCCCTCTTCCTCTACTGCTCCCCCACTGCTCAGAAGAGGGTAAACTGCACATAGGAGCATGATCCTTCAGCCTATTGCCCTTATCAGGTATTTTATTACATTAACCCTACCTGGGGAGGTAGCGGGGGGATGGCCAGCTGCACACCAAAACCTGCTCCTGCTCAGGGTCTGTCAGCCACAGCCCAGCCCTCCCTGTGGCCAGAGCACCTCTGGGTTAGGCTGGAAGAAAAGAAGCCATGGCACCCATGAGGCTCCCTTTGTAACTCCAATTCCAGTCTTCCTCCTGCTCCCTGCTCTACACCCATCCCTCCCAGAGCGCCAGCCAGTGCAAGGTTGTCCCTGCTGGCAGCTGGGTCCCCCCACGAGTGGGTTAAGGCTGCCACACAGAAGCTGAGCAAGGCCCAGCTCTGCAGCCGTGCCAGGAGAATTAAGAAGGCAAAAGAGAAGGCAAACATCAGTTTCAAAGCTCGAGAGGCCTAGCCTTAATAACCAACTGCATCCACTTCTGGCTCTTTTCAAGAGGGCATCACACAGTAATCGCGGGGCAGCCCAGCACCACCTTGTAGAGCTGTCTGTGCTCTGTCCCCATTTCTTCCTGCACTTTGCAGATTTAATTAACATGCTCTGGTTCTGAACACAAAAAGCCACCAAGCCACAGAGTGACATTGCATCCAAGAGGGAAACTGAGGCACAGACAGTGTCTTGTCCCCTCTGTGCCATCCTGCATCAGGCAAGAGCCCCTTGGGTGCATTCTTCTGCCACAGAAGGAAGCAGATGAGCAGCCCCTTCTCAGTGTATTGCTGCAGCAAACTTCCAGGATTTGCTGGCAGGGATCGCCAGCACAGACAGAACAGGGTCATGAAGCTTTTGGGCAAGAATGAACCCTCTCCCCTTGGAGAGTAAGCAAATCTTTTGGCCATGGGGATGTAAAAGGGGCTTCTCTTCTTGCTGGGAGCTGTCTACTCAAAGTTGCCCCTCTCTGGTCACCTGGAGATGATGTGCCTAGAGGATGCATTTCAGAGAGCAGGAGGATGCTTTGTTTAGACCTCAAGGCCACTCAGACCCACAGGGCACCAAAGAGGCCCAGATCTGGATAATTTTGCACAGGCACGTCAGTGGGGTGGCCTTTCCAAAGCACCCCTGCTGTGATTTACCCAGCAGAGCCCACTCACCCATCCTTGTACATGTGGGACACCCTCCTGTAATAATTTTTTAGCCATCACTATCCTGTGCATTTCTACTCACTAACTCTCCAGAGGCCTTTTTCACTGTGTAACAGCTGTACCCATTCCCAAAAATCTCACCTCAGCATTTTAACCTCCTCCTCCCCTCTCACACAGCCTAAGCAGGTGACATCTTTACCTCTCACAATAGTAGCAGCTGTTTCTAGATCTCCAAGTCCCCTTTTTTGAGCTGGTCATAAACTGGCCAGCACCTTTTCCAGAGTGCAGGCATCTGGTAAGGGAACAGCAAGGAGCCTTTGCTCCCCTGGGACAGCTAGCCACGTTCCTAGGGGATGCAGGGCGGGTGCCCTACTCACAGCCTGGAGTTTCTCCTTGCAACAGTTTCTGCACCTAGAGCCCCACAGCTCACCTGAGAAATAGCTGGGGAGGGGCATTTCTCCTCTACCCCAAACAAGGCTGGAAGGAGGAAGAACAAAGGAAAAAAAATTAAAAAGACCACTTCAATATTCACTGGGATAAAAGCAATCAGCTTTCTAAGGAACAGCAAAATTGGCCTCTGCTCCACAGCTTGTGTCCCCTGGGTCTGCTGGGGGGACAGGGAAGGCAGGCACTCTGTGAGCAGGTATTCAGGCTCCATGGCAACCATAATTTTGCTAATCAGGGCCAGCACAGACTTGAAGTGCCTTTTCACCTGGCAGGAGCCCTGGGCTGAGTTACACAGGGCTGCTGCCTTGGCGGTGCCCCCCGGGCAGTGATGGAATTGGATGAGGGCTGGCTGCAGGCCAAGGCATCCTGACAAGAATCTGCACAGTTCCAGCTCTGTGCCCTCCATCCAGCACGGGTCTGGGGACCATGTTTTTCTACGGAGGTCAGAACGAATCACCCAAGATCAAAAAAGAATCAGGTTATTTCACCCCAAGCTGTGGATGTGTCTGTTGGCCAGGGCTTTGCTAATAGCACACTGTTTTCCTGTGTCCTCCTCGCCACCTCTTTCAGCGCCTGTTTGATGCTGCTCCATGGCACCATGCAGGGTCAGAGGTGGCAGAGCCAATGCTGGCATTGCAACCAGTAATGGAGATGGCATTTTGTACCTGGAGATGACAGATGCAGCTGCAAGAAGAGGGTGTCTTGTGGCCCTCAGTCCCACACTAAGGGCAGAGCTACCACCACATTTTCCTTAACCTGAAAAATCCAGGCTTGGGGAGGACGAGAAGTAGCCCAGGGCAGGTCCCAGGGCTGCAGCGGAATGCCCTGCCAGCCCCAGGAGCAGCAAGCAAGCTGTGATGGAACTCCCTGATCCTGGCTGAAATCTGCTCTGTGACAAAGCTGCAGCACACTCAGTGCGCAAGAGGGACTCGGCACCTGGCCAAACCAGCTCTGCCTTTCCTCAGCAGCAGAGCCAAGCCAGGGGACACCCAAAGGAGCATTTTGCCAGCTGAAAACATCCTGGCCAACACACAATGAGCTTGGGACCACCTCAGCTACAGCAAGTCCATCTCGAAAATACATTTAAATGGAGCATAGGTCTAGGGCATTTTACCAAGCCCCAAGAAGTCACTCCATGGCTTTATTTGTTACTTTCCAAGTCTCCTCCTTTTTGAGTTATCAAAAATATGTAACTACATGGCACAGCACAGGGATGGCCTCTCTCCCCCCCCCTTGGTTCAGAGCCACTTGGCACTCACAGGTTGATTTATGGTGCCCCCCAGGTCTCCCAGGACTGATTGCCAGGACTTGTTACATCTCCCACTGGGCCATGGTAGATATTAATTCCCTGCCTATACACAGCTCTCAGCACCCAATTCATGTCTTTAAATGTGCCTGAGAAGAGGCTTTCAGCTGGAAGGAAAAACAGCTGCTCAAGCACTGCAAAACCTCATTTGCAAAGAACACCGGGTGAGGAAATGACATCTCGGTGGTGGGATCCCAGTTGCCACGTAGCAACTCACTCCCCAAGTCAAGATCAAAGCCTCCAGTCATAAAGAAACCCCAACCAGCTACAACAACATCCCAAGGAAACACAAGCACGACAGCAAACAGAGATGCAGGATAGAGAGGGAAACTCATCACAGGATCTGCAGCACTTTCACATGAATTTATTTGCAAATGAGCATCTTCCAGGTCTGGCATGGGACAGGGCTGAGGGGCAGGACCATGGGGGTGGCAGGGATGAGGTCTGCTGTGACAGCCGCCTTCTTCATGCTGACACCCCCAGATGCCAATTTAATCATCACATTAATGACACCACAATTTTCCATATTGCCTTGTTCTTTGCAGTGCAACAGCTGGCAGCTGGGGAGGGTGGGATCACCTTACACTGGCTGCTGGCACTTTTGCTGCTCCACTGGAAGAAAAAAAGGGCTGGGGTGCATCTTCCCTATGCAAGGATACCACACTCTGCCCCATGTCCTGTGACAGGATTTTACTCTAAGCCTCAATTTCCAGGTATCAATAAACTTCAGGGCTGTACTTTTCCACTCTTGTTTGCATCTGAAAGAAATTCAACTAAAAAAAAAGTGGGACATGTGCACAGACTTTCATTTTTTCCGTCAGAAAAATGCCGCATATAGAGAGAATTAAAGCTCAAAGAACATCATGAGCTCTCAGAGATGGCAATGTGGAAACCTCAGCATGAAAGTTTCCTGAGCCCCAGGAGGAAGAAAACATGCCACAAACGTGAAAAAACAGCCTAAAATACTCTGCCCACTGAGAAGAAATTTAGCAAATTGGTGGCAAGGTTCATCTCCAAGCAGAGGCAGCAAATGGCACCTGAATCTCTGAGACAGCGGCCAGCAGTGCTGCTGTGCCAGGGAACAGGGGATGCTCAGGCTCCAGTGGATCCAGCCCCTCCAGAAACTTGTGGTGTTTTGGTGACAGCAAATTGGAGCTGGATACGAGGAGAGCTCCTCAGTGAGCTGCCAGTTCTTTGTGTAACCTGCCTGACCATTCCTTTGGTTCAGAAAGAAGGGACCATTGCAGAGGCCGGGGAGACTGAAGCACCCAGGAGTCTGATTTTTGCCCTGAGATGGATCAGAAATATGACGCCAGAATGGGCAAGAAGCAGAAATGTGAGAAATGCCACAGTCTGGGCTTTCCAGAGGGCTCACCTGCACTTCCCAGGGCTGTTGGCATCACCTCACCCCCTCCAGCAGTGAGGAGAGGTCACTCAGTGACAGGGGATGGGCTGAACAAGAAGCCACAGGGCCGAGTCACATCGGCCTAGTTATGGTGTGACATGCGGTGACAGAGTGAAGCAGAGATGGGGACACAGGCATTAACAGGTTAACCAGACAGATGCAGGGTGGCAGGTCCAAATGCCACCCACCCTGGGGGACCACAGCAAGATGCCAGAATCATCCTGCCATTGAGACCAGGGGATGGAACACAATTAGGGATGACATTTTTCTCTCAGTGGAAGGGTAGAGATGAGACACTCTCCACCTGATTTTTACACTCTGAAGGAAACTGGAAGGAATAATTAAACATCCCACCTGCACCCACTAAGGATAATCCCAAACCCACATCTCACAAGCACAGCAGGTCCAGCTGGTCCAGCTCCCTTCTCCAGCAGGATGGTGGTGAGTGGGTGAAGGCCATTGGGCTGGCACAGTCATACTGCAGGAAAACTCCCAGTGCTGTCGAGTACAACATGCTCCCAAACCAGGGAACAGGTTCTGGTGTGGCAGCACAGCTCTGCAGTCACCACCTTTCAAGCCCAGAGACAGCAACACCTCCCTCCTACCCCACTAGCCCTTCCACCAGCCTTCCCACAGCCCTTTCACAGTCCAGGCACCACCCACACTTGGGCCAGGCTGAGCAGCATCTGGGAAGGGATGGGCTGGGTTAACCCTACACTTCCCAGCCACCTAATGCCACCCTCACCAGCAGCTCTAGAGGAGAGGGTTGGGGACAGCTGTGCATCCACAAGATTCAACTGCCCTGTCCCACCTCATCCCACCAGTCCACTCTCTTATGCCTCAGTTTCCCTTTGTGTCCCTGCCTGCCACTGCAGTTCTAAGGAGATTCCTGTTTTCTCCTCTCTTCCCTCCTTGAGGTGTTTCCCAGACGGACAGGCAACTTTCCCCATCTCAGCTGTCTCACCACAAGGCTTGGGACATGCACACCCTGCTTCCAGCATCTCTGGGACTGCTCTGAAGAGTCTGGGGCACAAACTCAATCCATAAAAGTGTTTTCCCCCGATGGCCATGATGGGGTTTCCCAGCCAGGCTTGATGGCCTCCCACAAGTGTCTTGGCCTCTGGTTGCTTCTATGCTCCAAAGTCCCCAAGAACTGAACATTTTCAGCCACTTCACCAGGAAGTCAGGATTAAATGCCAGGTCTGGCTGGGATTTCCTCTCCCTGTCTGTGCCAGACTGCTCTGGCAGCAGTGCTGAGTAGTAGCCTGGCACTGTCTGCCTGGATTTGGCCCAGATTCCATTTATTCCATGATTTTCCCTGGCCCACAGCCTCTCTACTTCTTGTTGCCACTGAGGCAGCTTCCTGCTTTCAGCCCCAGCCTCTGATGGGGCCAAAATTTCCCTCATGCAGGGGAAGGGCTGGAGCCCCCAGACCTCCTGGCTGACACAGAAAGCAGCAGCTTTCAGTGGAAAGCAGGAATTGGAGGGGACTTTGGTAGATTAGACACATGGTCAAAATGTGGCACCTAATTCACTGAGGACTGGTTTAAATCCCCTTCCACATGGCTGCCACTAATGATGGGCTTTAAATAAACGAGCAAATGCTGGACAAATGGGAGGGACTTTCCTCTGACATCATGCAGCATTGCCTGCGATATTTCTTCTCTTGCTCTCCCTCCACCCATCTCCCATCCCCATCTGGCAGGTTATTTCCATCCTGCTCCCTTTTCCCACCAACAATGTGTCCAACAGTACCCAAACCTGTGGAACCACGAGGTGTGAAAGGGAAATCTTCTGGTGCAATGCCACGAGCTGCCGTTCCAAAAGCACCGGGAGTATCGTTTCAAACCCTCCCTTTCTGGTGCTTTGCGTCTGCATTAATTTAGGCTAATTACATCCACCGTAAAGTGATCAGAGCAGAGATGCTTCACCCTGCTATGAGTATGGACGTGGTGTGTGGGGTGATGGTTTGAACTGGGGGACATCCACTTGTCAGAGCAGTGATTCGGGGCTGCCCCACGGTCTGGAAACACCCTTTTCGCTGCCACAGCCGCTCTTTCCCGATATATCCGGTCTCAAATTCCCTGCGCAGGCGCCTGGGCCGGAGCAGCGCTCTGGCAGGGGGTGCAGCCCCCCGGGACAGGGATGGCCCATGGAGGGACAGACTCGCGGGGTTTCTCCGCGGGGCGTGTGGCGGCTCGGAGGAGGTTTGGGGGCGTTTGCGAAGCGCCCCGAGGGGCCACAGTCCCCGCTCGCCTCCCCGGGCCGTGGCGTGTGCGCGTCCTTTGGGCTCCCTCTGGTGGGAACGCGTGCGAGCTCCGGCGCGTCCCGCAGCCGCGGG